>RJWM01004696.1:0-98675 GCA_004363535.1 Dasyprocta punctata
TTTTTTTTTTTTTTTTTTTTTTGAGATAGGGTCTCACTATGTAGCTCAGGCTGGCCTTGCGCTTGTGTTGTAGCCCAAGCCAGCCTCGAACTCACAACGCTCCGCCTACCTCAGCCTCCCAAGTGCTGGGATTAAAGGCGTGTGCCACCACTCCCAGCTACTATAATATTTCTAACTCAGTTGCCTGTAACAGGACAACCTCAGATTGTGCAGTTAAGTCTGTGGTCCCAGGCAATGAAGGACCCCATGAACCTGGAGAAGCCCCGCCCCACTTGGAGTCATCCATCCCAAATCTATTTAGAAAGATCTGTCCCAGCCCAGCGCAGTGCTCCCAGTGCCACTTCAGACTCTGATACTTCACTGTCCAAACCCTTGCCTGAGGCTTCTCTTTCACCCGGCGGGGCCTGGGGATGTGACCCTCCCTACCCAGCTTCTCTCCTTCCCCAGCCTCCCTCATACGGAAATTCTCATTTTAGGTCCTCCTCTGCCAGCCTTTGGGGAGCCCCAAGCGGAGGTGAACCCTGATCATGCGTCCCTCATTTCTCTTCTTTCCCAGCTTGCAGATATTTATTTTTCTTCCCTGCAAATAGCACTTATGAGACCAGTCTTATAATTGCACAAATTGTATGTTACAAAATAAACCGCAAAGGCAAAATTTCCTAGAGACAGTTTAAATTTTCCCAGCACTCTGAATAAGATTGAGAAAACACTGTGTAAAACAAAAACAACAAGAACCTTAGTGTCCTTGAGGACCTAACAGAGGTTTTAGGAGGGCCTCATTTGTGCTGCTCTATTTCCTGAGCAAAGTCCCACCCACTGAGCTGTTACTGAGCAGGACACTGCAACAGTCTTATGTCAGAAAAGGTGTTGGGCCTTGATCGATTTCATTTTCTTTCTCTTTTTCTTTCTCCTGTTTTTGTTTTTGTTTTTTGTTTGTTTGCTTGTTTGTTTTTGGACAGAGTCTCACTATGTAGTTCAGGTTGACTTTGAGCTCACTATGTAGTCCAGGACGGCCTCGAACTTGCCAAAAACCTCCTGCCTCAGCCTCCTGAGTGCTGTGATTACAGGCCTGCTGCAGCCAGCACACCTTTAGAGTTTGATCAATTGCACAAAATGTTAATCAGTTAATATTAATCGGCAGGAAATTTCAGTTGGCCCCTCCAAAAAAAAAAAAAAAAAGCCAAGAAAGGAAGCATGAGGCCAATATGTGTTCCAGCGCCTTTTCAAAATCACTCAGAAATAAAAGGGAACTCAGCTGGGTTCCTCTACATCTGCTGCAATAGCTGAGGTTCAGCGGCAGGAAATAGCTGTTTCTCAGAACTCGCCCTGAAGACTCGCCTACCGGCCGAGATGGAAGGAACAAAGGGAGAAGGAAGAACGAGCCCGCCTGCACCTTCGAGCCGACCTGCCTGGCCGTTTCCTTCCCGTGCACTGATTCAGGCTGTCCGGAAGGCAGAGAAATCACATCGGAAGCTGCAAAGGAGAGAGACCGTGGGGGCCGAAGGACAGGGTGTCCTGGGGGTTTCCGGATGATCCACGCTTGTCGGTGAGGCGAAACGCAGTGAAGCCCTGAGCTGTGGGGACAGCGCCACTTCCTGCAAGCTCCACAGCTGAGGGACCTGGAGTGACCTCAGTCACTGCGCCCGAGCCTCCTAGAGTTCAGTGATTACTGCTCTTGTGTTCTGCTTTTCTATGGTTTTTTGAGATGGGACCTCACTATGTAGCCCAGGCTAGCTTTAAGCTCACAGCAATCCTCCTGCCTCAGCCTCATGAGCACTCAGATTAAAGGTGTGCACCCCCACAGCCAGTTTTCATTCTTATATTAGCATTTTCCTATGGTTGTGATTGCATTATATGTACAGCCTTTTCTACTTAGAAGCCAACTTTGTAACAAGCTGAACCATATTTTTTATAGCTACCTAGTACTCCTTAGAGTGGATAAATTGTAAATTATGTGGTCATTTTTCTTCTACTGCTTATTAACCAAATATTTTGTAATGATGGAAATTTTTTTTGGTACTAGAACTTGAACTCAGGATCTTGCACTTGCCAGGCAGGCACTTATGCCACTGAGCCATATCCCCAGCCCATATTTTGGAATAGTAACATGAATGTCAATCTTTTTTTCCCTTTTATTCTTTATTTTGTGTTACTGGGATTGAACCCAAGGCCTTCACACTGAGCTAAGTCTCCATCTTTTTTTAATTTTATGAAAAAAAAAATTTAAAAATCGTATTGAAGCCGGGCGTGGTGGCGCACGCCTTTAATCCCAGCACTCGGGAGGCTGAGGTAGGAGCAGCGTTGTGAATTCGAGTCCGGCTTGGGCTACAACACGAGCGCAAGGCCAGCCTGAGCTACATAGTGTGAACCTCTCTCAAAAAAACCAGGGCTAGGAGTCTGGCTCAGTGGCTTAGGTGCCTGTTTGGTAGGCGCAAGGCTATGAGTTCAATCCCCGGTGCCACAAAAAAAAAAAAAAAAAAAAAGTAATTGATTAAGAGAGTAACAATAGTATATTTCAAGACTCGCTGAGTCTCTAAATTGCCCAGGCAGGATTTGAATTTGCAATCCCCTCCACCTCAGTCTCCTGAGTGCTGGGATTATGGGTGCATGCCACTGTGCCTGAGTAGATCTGAACCTTTTAAAATCTCTTCATCAAGCCAGGCGGGGTGGTGCACACCTGTAATCCCAGCACTGATGGAGGCTGAGGCAGGAGGACTGTAAGTCGACTTCATGCAACCCTGTTTCCTTCGTGTAGGGGCCTGGGGAGATGTACCCAGTGGCAGAACACCCTTGGGTTCAAGCTACAGTGCAGGAGAAAAGATACAAAAAAAACTTCCCAATACCAGCAATGAGCAAACAAATAAGAACTCTTGAAGGAAGGGCACACAGCTGTAGTGAGGAAGCATTTTAGTCATCAGTTTTCTTTAGCCAGGAAAAACAGGTACAATATCACTGAATTACGGACAAAAGCAGGAAATGCCCTGAAATTTCCTCAAAAATAATATATTTCTGGATGCCGTGTTCTCTCCCAAAGTGGGCCACTCTCACGCTGCAGGGTGTACTTTTTTCCTACTTTTACTTGGCCCAAACTTGGTCTGCAGAACACATTTCTTTTCCTACTTTTCCTTCTCTCTCCCTTTACTTCGATTTCCCTCCCTTTTCTTTTCTTTTTCTCTCTTTTTCTTTCTTTCTTCCTCTTCTTTTTCTTTCTTTCTTTCTTTCTTTCGTTCTTTCTTTCTCTTTCTTTCTTTCTTTCCTCTTTTGGTTTTTTGAGACAGGGTCTCACTGTGTAGCCCAGGCTGGCCTCAAATTCATAGTAATCCTCCTGCCTCAGCCCCCTAAATGCTGGGACTATAGACGTGCACCATACACCCAGTCAGCACTTCTAAACAAATAACTGAAACAATCATTTGCTCGCAGCAATCTTCCGTCTGCTCCTCTCATTCATCTTTTTTGATGCTATTGAGATTTAACCAGCCAGAGAGTGGTGGTCAGATATCATTTCACAAGATGCATTTAAGAACCCTAAGGAAAGGGAAAACCCCATTCTCCATGCACACCTGTAATTCCAGCACTTGGAAGGCTGAGGCAGGACTGCTATGACTTCAAGACCAGCCTAGAATATGCAGCAAGAACCTGTCTTCAAAAACAAAAAGTGGAAAAACATATGCTATGCACAGTTAAATAGATATATTGTGTATGTATGTGTGTATATATATATATATAATATAGTGTATATATATATTTTTTCACCATCCATCCATACTAAGAATTGAACCCAAGGTCTTCATTCACATTGAATTATATCTCCAGCTCTTTTTAATTTTTTTGTGGTTTTTTTTTTTTGTTTGTCTTTTGTTTTTAAATAGGGTCTCATCAAATTGCTAAATTGCCCAGAATGGGTTTGAACTTGAATCTTCCTGCCTCAGCCTCTCAGAGCACTGGGATTACAAGCATGCACCACTTAGCTGTGAATATTGATTTCAACATTACCAAATCCTGTCAAATAAAGAAGCATAATCTTTTTTTAATGACTAGATATAGAAAGGCTTATCCTGAAAAAAGTTGCCTACCTAAAATGTATGGTTACAGGATGATTTCATCATTAAACCAAAATGCAGAAGATTCAGAGAACATACGACTGAAAGTGGATAGTCCACTACATATCATACTCTAATATAGCATTGATTGTATTTTTGAAATAGAAAATAAAAATATCTTTGAAGGTTGTTTCTACCAGGTGTGTGTGTGAGTGGCCCTTGAACAGGTCATTGTTCAAGGGGCCTTTGGAAGAACTCCCCTTGCCCTGTGAGTGTGCTTACAATGTAGCACTTGGATGTAATCAGCTTAACACTTTCTTTTTTTTTTTTTTTTTTTTTTGCGGCACCGGAGATTGAACTCACAACCTTGCGCTTGCCAGGGCAGGCGCTTAAGCCACTGAGCCAAACTCCCCAGCCCTGGTTTTTTTGAGGCAGGGTCGCACTATGTAGCTCAGGCCGGCCTTGCGCTCGCATTGTAGCCCAAGCTGGCCTCGAACTCACAACGCTCCACCTACCTCAGCCTCCCGAGTGCTGGGATTAAAGGCGTGCGCCACCACGCCCGGCTAGCTTAACACTTTCTATTGCTGTGTAGCTTTGCAACGGTTTGTGTTTCACCAAAAGATTGTGATCATCTTGCAGTTAAAAACTGTCTTTTTTTTTTTTGTATCCACTATGCAGCATGCCACATTGTATCAGACAGAAACAAAATTATCTCCTGTTCCATGAGAACCCTGTCAGACAATCTTATTCTCTAAACTATAAAATTGAATGATAATATTATTGTTTTGTGGAACATCTTGGCCCCACAGTAATCTGCATTTATATGAAATGGCTGCAAGCATTAGTAGTGTGTAAAAAAGAATTGTGTGTGTGTTTGTTCAACTGCTTGCCTCAGACATGATTTATAAATGTAGCAACTAGGAATAAGTAAATAATAGAAAGCAGCAGACCATCATTCTGAATCTCATAAACTGCTTTAATTTTTTTGTTTGTTTTGAGACAGGGCCTTGTTATGTAGCTTAGGCTGACCTTGAACTCACTATGTAGCCCAGGCTGGCCCTGAACATGCAGTGATCCTCCTGCCTCAGCCTCCTGAGTACTGGGATTACAGGAACGCGTCACCTTACTCTGCTCCTTCCTGTTGTTTTAAAAGACGTAGCGAGAGCTCTTAGGAAGGAGAGTGGAGCCATCACATAGTATTAGGGAGCTCAGAGACATTAACTCACCCTGCAATATATAATCGCTGATGAAAAACTTACCTTACTCAACTCTAAAAGCAATTCTTTTCCAAACAATATGTACTGACTGCCTTTGTGCTTGTTGTGTTTCTGTTCCTCTTTCCCAGTTCCAAACATTTTCATTCATACCTAAATATGGATTCTGATTTTCAAGCATGTGATTAGCTCATAACTACACCATCTTGTTCCTGAACCCTGCACCTAGGTGGTCTGGCAGAGTGTCATGGTTTACGTCTAGATCTCCCCCAAAACCTCATGCAATGCTAGGTGGGGCTTTTGCTGGGGAGAGGTTGAGAGTGTCTCACTGTGTCAGTTCAGGCTGGGCTGCAGTTCCTGGTGATTTTTCTGCCTCAACCTCCAGAGTGCTGGGATTACAGGCACGCAGCACCACTTCAGAGCCTAGATAGGGCCTTTGGAAGATTAGGAGGTGGGCCTGGTTGGAAGAAGCAGGTTGTGGGTGGGGGTGACCAGAGAGGGTCTGTTTCCCTCCAAAATAAACCTCTCCTCCCCGCCTCCTTTAAATTGTGGGTGTTGGGCATTTTGTCCCCACGACAAAGAAGTGACTGGGATGCAAAATCATCTTGTTCCAGTTTGGACTCTAACTTCCTAACAGAGTCCAGGCTCCTACTGCCCGTCTGGGATTGATAAGAGGCTCATTCAAGGTAGGGTTTCATAATCTCTTTGAGGGATTCCTTGAGAATATTATGAAAGCTATAAAACCATCTCTCCAAAATATATATGTACTCACACAAACACACTTAAGAAGCTTAGGTCAGTTTGTTTTGTTTTGGTTTCTGCTTTTTTGTTTCGAGACAGGCACTCAACATGTAATTCAGGCTGGGCTCAAATTTACCGCAATCTTCCTGCCTCAGGCTCCTGCATGCTGGGATTACAGAAGTGCACCACCACACTAGGTTTACAATTGAATTTTTTTTTTTTTTTTTTTTTTTTTGCGGCACCGGGGATTGAACTCACAACCTTGCGACTGCCAGGGCAGGCGCTTAAGGCACTGAGCCAAACTCCCAGCCCTGGTTTTTTGAGGCAGGGTCGCACTATGTAGCTCAGGTCGGCCTTGCGCTTGCGTTGTAGCCCAAGCCGGCCTCGAACTCACAACGCTCCGCCTACCTCAGCCTCCCGAGTGCTGGGATTAAAGGCGTGCGCCACCACGCCCGGCCAATTGAATTTTTAAAAGTGTTTTTATTTTAAGAAATTTCAAAGACACATTTTAAATTACAATGCATCCAGTTGGGTGTGGTGGCACATGCCTGTAATTCCAGCACTCAGGAGGCCGAGACAGGAGGATTGCTTTGAGTTTGAGATCAGCCTGAATTTATATAGTGAGACCTTGTCTCAAAAAACTAAGCTAAGCTAGCCGGGCGTGGTGGCGCACGCCTTTAATCCCAGCACTCGGGAGGCTGAGGTAGGCGGAGCGTTGTGAGTTCAAGGCCAGCTTGGGCTACAACGCGAGCGCAAGGCCGGCCTGAGCTACACAGTGCGACCCTGCCTCAAAAAAACCAGGTCCGGAAGTTTGGCTCAGTGCCTTAAGCGCCTGCCCTGGCAGGCGCGAGGTTGTGAGTTCAATCCCCGGTGCCGCAAAAAAAAAAAAAAAAAAAAAAAAAACTAAACTAAACTAAACTAAAATGCATCCTTATGTACCTGTATCTTAAATCTCAACAATAATCAGTTTGTGGGCAATCTGGCTTTCTTCATACTCACTCATTTTCACCATTCCCAACAACCTAGATTATTTTGAAGGAAATAGCACACAAATATTCTTAGTATAGTATAAGTCTCTAAAAGACAAGAACTCTCCTTTTCAAACATCACCCTCCCAAAAGTAATAGTGGTTGCCTAATATCAAAATATACTCAATCAGTGGGTTTAGGTATCTAGAACCAAATGATTGTCCTAGAAATGTCCTTTAATCTCTTTTTTGTTTGTTTGTTTTGTTTTTTGTTGTTTTGTTTATTAGACCTAGACTGTCAAAAGGTTCACAAATCGTGATTGAAGAACTTGTCATATATGGGCAAAAGGTCTTCTTATTTTCTTTGTAACCCTTATCTCTGAAAGAAAAATGAATTGTTATGTGGCAAAAATGACCATCTCCAAATGAAGCAGCAGTTCTCAAAAGCCTGCCGGCAGAGGCAGTGGAAGTGCAGAGTCATGGCTCTGTGCGATAGGCCCGCCAGACACCTCCTGGCTGATAAGGAGCATCGGGCTCTGCCTCCCATAAACACCTCGGCAGCCCCGCCCGCAGAGACCAAGCTTCAGAAGCCAAGGACTCTGCAGCAAACAGAACTGAGAAGATAGGAATGTCCTAAATCTGAAAATAGGGTGGGTTTTGTTTTGGTTTGCATTTTTGAGACAGAGACTCACTAAGTAGCCCAGGCTGGCCTTGAATTTACAATCCTTCTGCCTCAGCCTCCCCTCTGCTGCTGGTATGATAGGTGTAATCCCAGCACTTGGAGGGCTGAGGCAGGAGGATCGTGAGTTTGAAGCCACCCTGGGGTGAGACCATGTCTCAAAAAACCAAAAAAATTGTAAAAGTTTAAAACTAAAAGCTTAAATGCTAGTTGGACTGATTGGTCATTTTTGTAATTTTTAATGCTAAGCTTTTTAATTTAAGGCCTTTCAATTTTCCAGGTTTATCCATTCCATTCTCCTCAGTGCATTTGTAAAAGAGAAAAGTTAGGGTAAATAAGATATTAAGCCGGACTTCTGCTTCCTTATCTCATCTCGACCTTCCCCTCTACAATGACCCAAATTACTTGGTTTTGACTCACTAAGTAGCCCAGCCTGACCTGGAACTCGCAGCCATCCTCCTGCTTCAGCCTCCCGAGTGTTGGGATTACAAGTGTGCACCACCATGCCTGGCCCTGAATTCCTTTTTTGTTTTAGGGTCAAAAGAAATTTGTGTACAAATGTAGCACAGACAGAGTAATAACCACCAGGTACTAACAGAAATGGCAGGAAGAGGTCGCGGGAGCGTGACGCTGGAGCTAAGAAGTTGGGATACAAAGACCAAAGCTGCCCTTGGTTTTTCAGCCTATGAAACCCGGACAATGAGCCACAGTCCAGTGAGAAGGTGCAGGCCCTGCGCATGCGCACTAAGAAGCAGCTTTTATTTTCTTTGGAAAGACACAGGGAAGGGTCACCTGTCATCATCACAGTATTACCAAGAGAAGGGATTTCCTGCAAGGCCAGGCAGCAAGCCTGTGCCGTGAGGGTCACACCCCCTTGCAAGGCAGCTATTTCCCTCTCTCTCCAAAAGTTAGGAAACTTGAAAATCATGTGTGACACAGCCCTGTGGATAATCAGTTCCAGTAAGACAATCTGTTGGCGAATGAACTCAACAGAGATTAATCTGAAACTGGACTCTGATCCCCCAGTGATCCAGCCGGTATAGCCCAGTCCCTACTGGCCCTGCCGAGGAAAAACAAGCCCGTGTCTATCTCCGCTGCGATCTGGCTGGATACAATCTCGACTCTGAACCGAGCCAGAGCTCGCTTCGGATGTGTGACACGTGTCAAACGGCACTAAACTGGGAGCTGGGGGCTGGGGCCTGCATTAACCGACAGTGAGCAGCAGACCTGGGAAGACCAAGTCCTGTCCTTGTAATCACCTTTCTTGAGTCCTTCACTTTGGTCTAAAAAGCTTCCCTGCCTATTAGGTCTCTCTCAAATGACTGCAAAACACAAACAAGCAAAATACCTGGTAAATAGTGGGACGCATAGCGGAAGTTATTGCTCATATTATCAAAGCATTCTTCAGTTTAAATAATTCATTACCGCAGTTTTCTATTGCATCCCTTCCCTCCACAGTGTTAGAATCCAGAGCTTGGGGCTCATGGTGTAGCTCTGAGGTGTTGCACAAGGCCCTGGCTTCAATCCCCAGCACTTGGAATAAAATAAAATAACAATTTTTAAAAATCCAGAGCTTCCCAGGTATGGTGGCACATGCCTGTGATTCCAACACTAGGGAAGCTGAGGCAGGAGGATCCATAGGAGTTTGAGGCCAGCCTGGGCTATATAGTGAAACCCTGTCTCAAAAAAACCAAAAATCCAGAGCTTTTTCTGAGCATCTTTCCACTACTCTTCTAGTCGTTGAAGGAAAAGAAAAGGAGAGAACTCCAGTGAGAATGTCCTCGGTAATAACATGTTGTGTTGTTAGTTTCAGAACACTTTGAGACTTGCTGTGGTATCTTGGTCAGCCTTGCGCACGATGCTGGAAACCGCACTGAGGCAGGAGGATCACTGAGAGGTCGAGTGCAGCCTGGGCTACACAGTGAGTTTAAGGTCAAGCCTCACATGGTGGCGCATGCCTACAAACCCAGACCTTGGTAGACTGAGACAAGGGACTCGCCATGAGTTCAAGGCCTACGTAGCAAGTTCAAGCCCAGCCTGAACTACAAAGTGAAACCCTGTCTCAAAAAACAAAAACAAAACAGACACCACCACCACCCCCAAAAAAGTCACAGTGAGTTCAAGTCCAGCCTGAACCACGTTTTGAGACTCTTGTCTCAAAATCATCACAGTCTAGTACTGTGGCCCATGCCTCTAATCCCATCTACTCAGGAGGCTCTGGTAGGGATTGCAGCGATCTTCCTGCTTCTGCCTCTCAAGTGCTGGGGTTAGAGGTGAGATCAAATATCATCTTTTTGCCCTGTGGCTGACATTTGACTGCCTGCTCTCCGGTCCTGCATTCCTGGAGGGCAGGCATCGGCGCTGACTGCCTTTTGTTAGAGGCCAGGGCCTGGCACCTGGAGGCCCTCGGGAGTGAAAGGCCAACCTGGGACGGGGACCTAAGCTGCCTGGGCGCTGAAAGGGCAAAAGCGGGGGCTGATTGGTGTCACTGCGCTCATCCTGGAGGGTGAGACAATGCGGGACGCTCAGGCGGCGGCAAAGACTTGTTGAGGCTTGAGCTGACATGGGAAGAGAGAAAGAGCGCGCGAGAGAATTTGCCTTCCAGGGAAATAAACAAGAGGGTTAAGGAACAGGCCCTGGACGGAGGGGCCGCGGAGGCCTCCCGCTCCGGGGTCCCCGCCGCGCCGCAGTGAGCGCCAGGCCGCCCGCACTTCGTGCTCAGTGGAGGACGCGGTAGTCAGGCGTCCTCACCACAACCGGTGCTCGGGGTCCCCGGGGACCGGCGCGGGACTCAACCAGGGATGGAGCAGGGCTTGGCTTCCATCCACACACTCCCCGCACCCCAGGATCGGTCACGCCAAGTCTGCTGGAGAACCAGCCCCGCGGCTCCGCCAAACCCGAGCCCCGTGCACGCGGTTCCGCCCACCCGGAGGCCGAGGACGCGTCCCCGCCGCTCCGTACCGCCTCCCCCCGCCGCAGCGATTGGGACGCGCAGGCGCGAGGGCGCGCGCTGGGGGCGGGGCCTGGGCGCCGTATAAATAAGGGCGGAGGGGGCGGTGCTCAGCCGTCGCGGCGTCGCTGCTTGTTCGGCGCTGTGTTTCGCAACTACCTCCTCCCCGCGCGAACCTCGAGCCGTGAGCTGTGCTCTTTCTCCGGTTGAGGCGGCAGCGGCGGCGGGGAGCTGAGGCGGCGGCGGCGGCGGCGGGCTCCATGGAGAGCGGCAGACGCCGGAGCAGCGACGGCGCTTTCTTCCCGGCACCCAGGCTCCAGTGACCCGCGCCCGCGTCCCGCACCGCGTCGGAGCGACCGGCGGCCCCGGGGCTGACCGGCCTCGCCGCCCCTCGCGCGCCGCCGCCCCGACTCGCTCTCGCCCCGCTGCCCGGCGGGGTGGCGGCGGCCGCCGGCGCCCGCCTCTATGATGAAGTTCAAGCCCAACCAGACGCGGACCTACGACCGCGAGGGATTCAAGAAGCGGGCGGCGTGCCTGTGCTTCCGCAGCGAGCAGGAGGACGAGGTGAGGCGCGCTCCGAGCCGCGGCGGCGGGCCCGCGCTCCTTCCTGCTCCGGCCGGGAGAGCAGACAAAGGGCCGGGCCGGGCCGGGTGGGTCCGCCGGCGGGAGGCACCATCTTAGCCGCGAGCGCCGCGCGCCCTCGCCGCCGAACGGGGCTGAAATGGCGTGAACGGGGCGGCCTGGGCCGCGGAGCGGTGATCGGTCCCCGGGCGCTAACGCGAAACCCCTTCCCTTCCGAGAGGACCCAGGGACTCACAAACAGTTGGCGTAGTTCTATTTCATTTTAAAAAAGCAGCCCCCTCCTGGAAAGTTTCCCGACCGCCGAAAGATGGCTAAGGAGCGAGGTGAAGCGATGCCAGGAGGGATAAAATGGGCGAGATACGGGCACGGTTGCCATTTTCAGAGCAGACTCGAGCGCTTGGCGCCTTGCTGTAGGTTGCTTCGCTTGGGGACCTCTGGGAGGGAACCCTGCCTGTTCTAAGAGGAAGCGGTCAGAGTGCTCTCATTTACCACTCTGCACTGGGCTGCTAGGAAGGCGCCCAGGGTTTCTCTAGAGAGCGGTTTTTAGTTAGGTTACATTTCTTGAGTTTATAAATGGCTCACTGTTTTCGATGTGTACAGCATAACTAGTCATTTGGTAACTGAGAAAATCTTTTCGCATTGCCGGGCATAAAAATGATAGGGAAGAAGTTAATCTTCCTTAACCAGATGTGTCCAGTAAAACCAGACTGAAACTGGAGATGGCAAACTGGCTTCCTTATTGCTAGTCGCTGTAGTTATGACAGTATACACTCAGTGGCTTAGTTGTTCTTAGGTTAATGAAAGTCACGTGCTTGAAAATTACCCTTTCAGAAACTCCTCTGGCCTTTATTTTTTAAAGAAACTAGGCATTTAGGTTGGTTGATCATTACTCATTCCAAGGCCGTTAGTGTTAAACCTAAATCCTGAAGAAGTTTCCAGAGGAATACTGGCTTTGAGATGGGGCTCCTTAGGGGAGATAGAAACACAAGGGGGAAGTTTTTAAAATTTATAAGGCGAGCAGAGCCAACCAGCATTAAAATACATTGCACCAAAAAAAGCAGAACGTTCAGGGCCTTCCAAGGAAGAGCCGAGTCCTTAGTTGAGAGTTTACAATGCGCTAGGTACAGCCAGAGAACAGTTGTGACATTTAATGCTTTAACACTTGGAAGTAGTGCTGAGTATCCTTGTTTTATCGGTGGGGAGACAGTGCGGAGCGTAGGTTCGGTGCCCAGGTGACAGTTAGGAAGTGGAATTGTCGGAATCCAGAGTCCAGTCCCCACCCGTGGTGCTGAGCTCTGGCCCAGGGCCTGGTCCGAGGCAGTTGGTTGCTCACCGATGGTTCAATGAGTGAGATTTTGTGAGGCAGAGCCTCAAAGCCTCTCTGAAAGTGTTACCTTTGAAGTCTTGCCATAATGTGAATTTAGAAGTTCAGGCTTTGTGAACATAAAAGGCTCTAGGGAAAAATAAAAGTGCTGGAAGGAAATTGAAATAATCCATGTTGTGTATACGGCAAAGCAAAAATTCTAACAAGAGCTTCAGGAATTACCTTAGCAGATATGCGGATTGTTTTGTCTGTGGCAGTTTACTGCCTGGAGGCTGAGGGTGTAGCTCAGTGGTAGAGCATTGCTGGAAGGTGGGGAGTCCTTGGGTTTGATCCCAGCACCATCCAAAAAAAAAAAAAAAAAGCCAGGAAGTTGTGTCTACTGTACAATAACTATTAAGTGTGCAAGAGACTATTGCCATTAGATTAAATGAAGAAACAAGATTTTGAGATTAGAGAAATCCGTTATGTAAAACTAACACTGTAAGCGGTAGGTTCAGAATGAAGTGAATCAGCTTATCAGCTTGTGAGGATATGTTCAGAGGGAAGACTCTGGAATTCTCTAAGAAAAATGCACAGCCAGCTTTAACATCTAGTTTAGCTCTTCAGAATCATCATTTCCGTGGCTGTGTATAGCCCAGGCGCTTTCAATTATGTAATTACAGTATAAACGCCTAGCAAAATGGTAAGATGTCCAGGAAAGCTATGGATTTGCTTCCACTCTGAAATTACATTGCTAGCCTTCGAAGGATAGGATACAAGCCAACTCAAACCCACCTCTAACTGGCCAGTAAGAAATGCTTCCTCTGTTTTCCGAACATCTAGATCCTGGTTGGGATATTTCAGATACATATTTTGATGATGAGTATAAACTAAAGTAACAACAATAATTGCTATTTGAGCTGAACAGGTAGGTGGAACACCTGTCTAATCCGATCTTTCTGTGCTGGTGAAGGGCTGCATTCACAGCAAGTCCTTAACTTTAGAACAGGTAGTTCTAGGAAACAAGGCTGTTCTAACAGTAGAGTCCTATTTGTTTTGGACTAGCTTCATATTTTTTCCCATTTTGTATTTTTCTGCTCTGTAAGGTATATTAAGTGTTAGCATTTGTTTTTTTTAAAGTTCATCAATTTTATTGACTTTTCAGATACGTAAGTTTTGTTTGTTTTGTTTGTTTTGAGACAGGATCTCACTGAGTAGTTCCCACTGGCCTTGAACTCCCCTGTATAGTCTGGATTGGTGGGCCAGGCAAGTGTTAGCATTTGTATAGGAAGAAATTAGCAAGAGTAATTTGTCCCAAGGTCACAGAAGCCTTTCAAGCCCAAGGCTTTTGTTTCTAAGACTTCTATTTGACCAACCTTTCCAGATAATTATTTCTGTGGGGAACCACCCTCATTTTTGATAGTTGAGTTTCCAGAAAAGCTCACAAATAATTACCCCATAGAGTAACTGGGGTACTGTGCCTGGGTAGTGAAGATGACAGTGTCTTACAAGTAGGTAACTAGAAATGGATCACATTGAATATATTTATGTACACCAGAGTCTGAACAGTAGATGCAAAGATTGTCTCAACTCCTCTGTTAGTGGAGGAGGTTATGACGGATGAACAGGAAAGCACAGTGAGGTAAGTGTTTTTAGGTACTCGGAGGTTCAAATCCAATGTGGATCATTTGGAATTGGCTTTCAATGAGTGGGAAAAGGGGCCAGTCATTCCAAGTAGAGCAAGACTTGGGACTGTGGTCTTAGTGGGCTGCAGTGTAGGACAGCATAGAACAAGAAGTTAAAAACCAGAGCACCTTACATGTAACAGCAAGGACTTGGTCTTCCTATTGAACAAAGGACATTTAGGGTCTAGATGCATCGGAGCTTGAGAGATCTGGCAGCAAAATGGGATAGACTGTGACAGGGAGTAATAGAAATGCCTTGATCCTGGGTGGAATCTAGGCACAGATGCAGGAGGGGGTGCATTAACAGACCAGCCCTGAGAACTGAGCCTACTCTGCCACAGGATTTGTAGCTCCAATTAGCTTTAAGCTCCAGAGTCATGGACTGAATCTTGTACGGGTGGTCTGCTATAATGCTGAGTAGATACTTGTGAGGAATCTGAGTTCTACAGGATCACAGTAAAACCAAGAGTTGGTAGGGAAAGCTAGAGCCAGAAAACTTAATAAACAGTTACAATCTTAATAAAAGATATTAGTACAATTAAATCCCCATACGCCATCTTTGCACTTTTTTTGCAGTACTGAGGATTGAACCCAGGACCTTCCTGCTGAGCTGCATCCCCAGCCTCTCTCCCTTACTGGGACAGGGTCTCACTAAGTCACCAGGCTGGGCTCAGACTGGAATCCTTCTGCTTTATTTTCTCCCACAGTGGTTGCTGGGATTACAGGAATGCACCAACACACCCTTCTCTGATCCTTTTAAAACAATTGTTTTGAGACTGGGTACTACCAGGTTGCCTAGGCTGGGTTGAAATTTGTGCTCCTTCTGCCTCAGCTGCCCAGAGTGCTGGAATTATAGGCCTGTGCCACAACACCCACCTGCATCTTTCTTTACAGGTAGAGTCAGCAGTCACTCCCCTTTTCATGTTTAGTCTGGGGCTCATAGTTCAAGTCACCGGAGGAGGCCATTTTCATCAAGATTCAATTCTGTGAAAAGGCAGCCTTTTTAGAAAGGGAAATGTCCACATGTGGAGGCTGACAGCTGAGGCCTGAAGGGCTGCCTGTTAGGACGTGCTGAGCCGCCTTGTTCAAGGCAAGGCTCTTCTGTAGAACCCGAACGCCTTTTGCTTAGGGTCTGAATATATGATCAAGCCTTTCACACCGAGAAAAGCGTATCCTTGCACTTCAGAGAACTGTGCTAGGAGAAAACACCATCAGCCTGATCCAGCACCTTTCTGGCAGCTTGAACCACATGATGAGAACATCCCATGCCACCCGCTGGGACAGAGCTGTCTGGCAGTGAGACTTGCGACTCACGACCTGTCATGAACGTGTTAACCATTGTTTATATATCTAATGCCACCAATTGTGAATTAAGCATATTTCAAGAGAAGCAGCTGTTGCTTGTGACCTTCCTGTGTCTCCGCAGTCCAGAAAGCAGTGCTAATCTGCCTAACAGCAGAGCCGAGCGAGAGCACAGCATAGCCACGAAGCCTGCAGTCTTTGAAGGTGGCCGTGTTCGTGCTTGTAGAGGTTCCTGATCTCATGCTCTGGCCTACTTTTGGTTAGATTCCTTTGAAACTGTTAACTGCAGTAGAAGTAGGTTAACTTACAGTTTTAGTCATTCGTGATACCCTCCTGATTCCCAATTATGTGGGGAGAAGGAACTACTATGCCCCCAACTGCTTCTGAATAGCTGCGGTCTGCACAGTGTAATCTTTCTTTCTTTCTTTTTTTTTTTTTTTTTTTTTGTTTGTGGCACGGGGGATCAAACTCACTTCGACAGACGCTTAAGCCACTGAGCTAAACTCCCAGCCCTATTTTTTTTTTTTTTTTGAGGCAGGGTCACACTATGTAGCTCAGGCCAACCTTTCACTCACGTTATAGCCCAAGCCGGCCTCGAACTCACAATGCTCCACCCACCTCAGCCTCCCGGGTGCTGGGATTAAAGGCGTGCACCACCACGCCTGGCACAGTGTAATCTTTCACTCTTAGATTTAAGGGTTTACTTAAGTAAGCTTCCACCTCCTGCAACCCTGGAGGCAGAGTGGTGATGTATGGCTCTTAGCTGTTTCCAGAGAGAGGCTATAACCATTAGCAATTTTAGGGGTAAAAGCTAAACCAGAGAGCAGTTTGGGGCCACTTGTTAGAAAATCAACAGCCCAACCCCTGGAGGCATCCCAGTTACCTAGAATAGACCAGGCCTACCCTTTTGTTCAGCACTCTTAGACATCCTCAGTCAGGAGGAGCTGTTGGGTGATGAGGCACAGGATCAGTACTGGAATCATTCCAGTTCACACATCACCTTCATCCCACAAGATGCAAGGCGGCTTCCAGCTACACCACTGACACTATGAATATCCCATTATGAATGCTTAAAACATTAGGTACCTAGGGAGAAGACAGGTGTGAGAAGTGACTACTCAGCAATGCCAGGAGAAGGGTGTTATATTCTGGTCCTGGTCAAGTGCATGGTGAGGGGATGAGGCAGCGGGAGGGCAGCGCTGTGCAGAGGTGGTCAGGCTGGAGCGGCCCGAAGGGATGTTTGCTTTTCACCTCGCACAGTCTTGGCTTTGGCCTTCAAGTGTGAATCCAGTCTGGCTCTGCAACTTGGGTGGGAAGTATAATAATAATAATAACCTTTTTCTTATTAATCTTCATTTCTGGCTTAGATGGAAGGCTTCATGGCTATTTTCATCTGTCATCTTGTTTCTAAGTGGCAGACCGCTGCCTTGATGGATACCGTAAAGGGAGTTAACCTGTGAATGACCGTGTATACACCTCCGTCAGTTGTTAGCGTATCTTCTTGCTGGAACCTTCAGACTTCAGCTTTTTTACTTAAGCAGGACCATTTTTAAACCATTATGTAGCACCTTAGCTGTCTTTCCAACTAGTAGATCAGGGGGCATTACAAAAATGTTTAGATGCTGTTAGTGTGTTTTTTGTTTGGTTTTTTTTTTTTTACTGGGGATTGAACGCACAACTTCGCAACAGCCAGGCAGGCGCTTAGGCCACCAAGCTAAATCCCTGGCCCTGTTTTTTTTTTTTTTGAGACAGGGTCTCACTGTGCAGTTCATGTTGGCCCTGAACTCACTTTGTAGCCCAGGCTGGTCTCAAGCTCACAAAAATCCCCCTGCCTCAGCTTCCCCAGTTCTAGGATTAGAGGTGTGTGCCACCACCCCCAGCTTTTTTTGGGGGGGTATTTTATTTTTTTATTTTTATTTTTATTTTTATTTTCCGAAGCAGTGTGTCTCATGTTGAGGCTTGATTTTTAAATTTCCACATGTGTACAAGACATCTAGCTGGGTGTGGTGGCACATGCCTGAAGGCAGAAGGATCACTGTGAGTTCAAGGCCAACCTGGGCTACATAGTGAACTCAAGTCTGCCTGAACTATGCAGTGAGACCTTGTCTCAAAAACAAAAAGACATTTGATAGTTCAGTTTACTGATAGACTTATGTAAAAAGGTATAATGTGTCTGAGTGTGAATTATTCCTCATAAAAACAACTACTGTGCTCAGTACTAGGATCTCAGAAGTTTATATAAAAAACAGTTTCACTTGTTAACTATACAGGCATCGTGGGTTTTTTGGTTTTTTGGTTTTTTGGTTTTTTTTTTTTTTTTTGGAGACAGGATCTCACTGTGTAGTTCAGGCAAGCCTTGAACTCACTATGTCTAAGCTGGCTTTGAACTCAATGAAGTGATTCTCCTGCCTCTGCCTCCTAAGTGCTGGTATTACAGGTGTGTACCACCACACTTGGCCATTAATCTCATTGGGGGGGGGGCGGTAACAGAGATCGAACTCAGGACCTCACACTTGCCAGGCAGGCGCTTAATCTACTGAGCTAAATCCCCAGCCCATTAATCTCAATTTTTGTGGAAAACTAAATTTGTAGTAACAAAGATGTGCTGCCTCTAAATATCTGGTAATGGGGAAGGCTTCATGACATCAAAATTTTTTATTTGGTTTAAAGTCAACTAGAAGAATATAGCTGAGTGTTTGATAATAAAACTTAACTTACTGGCTTCAAGAAATACTCAATAGAGTAAAAAAATTTATTTTGTTTTATTTATTTATTTATTTTTGAGACGGTGCCTCACCATGTAGTGCAGGCTGGCCTTGAACTCACTGTGTAGCGCAGGCTGGCCTCCAACTCTCAGCAACCCTACCTATGCCTCCAGAGTGCTAGGATTACAGGTGTGGGCCACCACACCCGACTACAAAATTATTCTTAAAGTGGAATTTCTCTAGTGGTTCTTGAAAAAAAACTGTAGCCCAGAAAAGTCTTAAGTTGATGTTTTTCTTAACAAATTCCTAGTGATGTCAGCAGGAAGCCTTCTTTCTTACGTCTTTCTGACTTTGTTTTTGTAATGGTGGGAACTGGACCCAGGGCATGGTAGGCAAGACTTCTATCCCCGAGCGCTGTCTCCAGCACTTTGTATCTTGGGATGCTCTCCTGTGATTGCCCAGGCTGGCCTTGAATTTATGCCCCCCAGCCCCGTAGCTTCCTGATCTGAGTTACAGGCCTGTGCTTGATTTCTCTAGGGTTCCACAGAGAGACCTGTGTGGCACAGTGTAGCTCACCAGTCATAGCCCCAATTGCCTGTAATCCTAGACTTTTTAAGTCGTTGAAACCTTTCCCCAGAAAGAGAAATGGCTTTATAATGCTGAAATATAAAATGATGTATAAATATAAATTTGGCTTTCCTATTTGTAATCTGCTGAAATAGAGCAGGTTCGAGGGTTCTTGGGGAGTAAGTAGGAAGTGCTTTGAAAGTACTGAGAAAGTATTGAGCACCTAGCCTGGTGGCACACACCTGTAATCCAGGAGGATCCCTGTGAGTTCAAGGCCAGCTCGGGGGCCAGCTCGGGCTACATAGTGAGTTCCTGTCTTGAAAAAAGAAAAGTCCTGAGAGATCCTAATGTGTTCATTTTAACCCCCTGCCTGAGAAGTCACTGTCCGTAATCTGCCTGATTAAAATATGAACATATTCTGAGGTAGTGTCAATTTTTCTATCACCTATATCAGTCTAGTGCTAGGGATGATTTGTAGGTTTCCATAGTCTTTTCTCATGCCCATAGTAAACTCTAGCGAGTTTATAGAATGGCTTTGCTCACCCCATTAGCTGACTTCAGATTAAATTTGTCCACCACTGGGTATTGTAGCACATGCCTATAAACCCAGCACACTGGGAGGCTGAGACAGAAGGACTGCAAATTCAAGCTCATTCTTAACAGTTTAATGGATCCTGACTCAAAGGGCTGGGAATGTAACTCATTGTGAAGGTCCTGGGTTCAGTACCCAGAGAGGCTGTCTTAATTAGCCTCATCTCTGTTCATGCTATTGATTTTGGTTCCATCCTTGCAAGCTGTGCCCTAGTCCTATTCATTCTCTTTATCCTGTTCCTAATCACCACCTTCCCTCCTGCCAAGTGTGACCTTGCTCTCACTGGAACTCTAATGGAGTGTTCAAGATAAGCAGACAAGTATTTAATAAAACACTGGTTTTCAAGGCCATACCACATGTGTCAGATCTCTTTTTAAGTTATTAGTTTGGTCATTTTGTTTTTCAGTTTTTTAAGTTTATTGGGACATATTAATATTAGGTACATATAATGATGACATTCATCTAGGGAATTTGTACCTGTATGTGATATACTTTGATTTTTTTCCCATTTCCCTACCCTCCCTTCAACCCCTCTTCTTTTCCTTATTTACAAAAAGCTTTGTTTCTTTTTTCCTTAATTTCACCATTTTTTAAACCATACATATTAAATACACAGTTAAATTGATCATTTTTTTGAAAAACATTTAAAGTTAATGGTTTGATCAAATTTAATCTTTGTGGAATGTTAGGGCTCTTGGACAGTAAGTCACTGGGGTAAATCTCAAAAAGGAGTGTGCCTTTCCAGAGCCATAGATCTGTGGTGTCCAAACAATACAGGACACCTGAAATATGACTAGTGTTCTGAGAAACACAATTTTAATTTTACCCAGTCTTGCGAGGCTTGTAATCCCAGCACACGGAAGGCTGAGGCAGGAGGATCAGTGCGAGTTGGAGACCAGCCTGGGATACAAAGTGAGTTCAAGGCTAGCTGGAACCACAAAGCGAGACCTTGTCTCAAAATAAAATAAAGATAATAAATTTTATTCATTCTTAAACCTAACTAGCCATATGATGCTAATGACAGCATGACACACAATGCAACAATACAGCTTAAAAAAAAACATGCAAAGTCTTAAAGTGTAGGGTTTAGGGCAGGCTGGAATTCTTGGCAGGTCAGGGTCCTGTTTCATCTGAAGGGTTGTTGGTCAGGATCAGTAGAGAAGGCTTAATAAAAATGTTGGGTTTCAAATTACCATCACCAAAAGATGAATATTAGATCTCCTTTATTAAGCTAGTCACGTAGATCTTTACTAGACCATAGATAACAATTACTCATTTAAATTGATAGGTAAATTTGATCTTTTGACCAAATTTAATCTTTCTTACTGTCAAGGGACTCCTGGCATGTTAAATTCTTGGATTAGGCTAAATCTTTGTTTTGTTTGTTTTTTTGGGTTTTTTTGTTTGTTGGTTTGGTTTGGTTTTTTGTTTGTTTTGTTTTGTTTTTTTTTTGCAGCACCAGGGATTGAACTCACAACCTCATACCTGTCAGGCAGGCACGTAAGCCACTGAGCCAAACTCCCAGCTGGTTTTTTGTTTTTGAGCCAGGGTCTCTCTGTGTAGCCCAGGCTGAACTGGAAGCGATCCCCTCGCCTCAGCCTCCCCAGTATATGCTGGGATTGCAGGTGTGTGCCTTCACACCATCTTAGGCTAAAGTTTTTCCCCCAGATTTGTGTAGATCTGTTTCATGAGGCTTTCTGAATAATTTATGAAAGGGTGATACGGGGTCAGTTGGGTTCCATGTTTCTTTCTGGCTTTTGGAAGAAAACTTGGATCACACTTTGAAATCCTGTAGATGAAAGTTTAGTTTTAAAATCTAAAGTTGAAAAGCTGGGTGTAGTTGTGGTCATTGAGCACTCTGGGAGGGTGAGGCGGGGGGATTGCAAATTGAGCCCAGCTTGGGCAGTTTAGAGATTTAGAGGAGTACCTATCTCAAAGTACAAGCAAAAAAGGCCTAGGGAAGTAGCTCAGTGTGAAAGCCTTGGGTTTCATTCCCAGCACCATCCCCCTGAAAAGACTTTTGAAACTTAAATGCTCAGAAAAGCAGACACGGACTATACTAATGTGTTTCCCAACATTAACCTTATGTAAATATAGCTCTTCAAGACTATCACGGAGAACTGGAAACATACAGTCATTGCCCTGTGTACATACCACTTCAAGTTTTTATTTTTCAAGACTCCAACATGTTGAATATCAATGGCTTTGAAATTGCTTTACTAAATGATATGTTGCCAGTGGCCAGCCACCTGGACTGTCCTGTTCCATTAAGTGAAGTTGCTTAGAGAACATAGACTTGGGTAGCAAGTATTTTACCCAGTCATGCACCTTGAGACCATAATGCTAAGTGAAATAAATTAGACATACAAGCTTTAATATTGCATGGCTTCTCTTACGTGAGAAACCCAAGTGTGGTGGTATACCCCTGTAACCCTAGCTAGCACTTGGGGAGGCTGAGGCGGGAAGAGTACTGTGATTTCAAGGCCAGCCTGAACTACATAGTGAGACCTTGTCTCAAAACAAAGCAAAAAGCCTCAAAGTATAAAGACCAAAATAAAAGGTACATAATAGATAACAGGGAGATAGATCTTTTCCAAACAGGAAGGGGATCTAGATGGAAGGAAGGAGGGAGGGAAAGGGGAAGTGAGAACTTTATCCAGCCAGAAGCGTGTGAGCCCTAACCCGTGCCTAGGGACCCTCTTGAGAGAAGGCCATGGGATACCATAGAACCCTTTTTTTGATGGTGGTGGGGTTGGTATCTAGGGATCCAGATTCAGGCCTCTAATGGTGAAGGGATGCAAGCTCTCTACCACTAACTACTTCACACCTGTATACCAAGCCTGTTTATTGATAAAAAACAATGAATTTGAAATATAATTTGCAGTGTCTCCTGTTTAAAGTAGAATTTGAAATAGAAACCATGGCAGCCTCTTGGTGAGTCGTTTCCTTTTTTCAGTAGTCTCATCCATACTTAATTTCTTGGCCCACCTTTAATAAAAATCTTTGCAGACTCCGTTTTGATACATCTCTCTTTGCCTTCACGTCATCGTTAATTCTGTGTAATTGTAAGCCAAGTACAACTGCTAGCATTTGGGAGCAAGCCTAGTCATTGAGCAGTGCATCCATGTCATAAGGTTGAGAACAGCACGGAATGGCCAGCACCGTGCGCCTCCGCCAGTGTCTGAGGCGTTCAGTGTGCCGTGTCAGGCCTGCAAGGATAGTTATTTCTCACAGGCATGTCCAACCACAGACCGCAGACTGGACATGCCTGACAAGGAATTTAATGCATTGGAAAGCACCAAGGAATGAAATGCGTAGTTATCAGTGCAGTCAGAGGTGACTTCAAGTCCAAACCTATATCCTCTGATACCTGGTAGATTTGCTTAACGGCAGTTTAGTTTCTAATTTTGATACTTGACACATTCACGATGGGGCCATAACTCGTGTGTCTTGTGCTGGACGGCTCTGAACCACCGTGACATATGCATGACTGTCCCACTGTGCAGCATGGGATGGTCCCATCCAGCAGTACAAGCTGTCTGCTGGGACAGTCATGCATGTACCACTAGTGGTTCCAGCTGGTGGGAACATGTTAAGTCCTTTCGCTAATATGTAAACCTTAAAGTTAAGGCTTGAGTTTACATTTCATTTTACTAAAACTTCACTACATTTCCCTTTACCACTATCGCAGTATCTGGACTAATACTCCCAAAGACAGTCTTAGTGTTTCAATGAAGGCTTAACATATGCTGCAGTCTCTGGATTTGCCACTGTCGTGTACCATGTACATGCTCACAGGGGTGATAATGGTTGTTTACTTTTGAAGCAAGAGTCCTGTTGAGGCCCAGAACTGGAGAAGCTATGCTGGCCCTTGAGCGGTACTTTGATCGCTGCTCTGAGGCAGAGGTGCATTCATAGGAAAGGTGCTGCGTTTTAGTGAATGAGGAATTACGTACATGAATAGGTATTCTCTTATCCTCAGCTCAGCCTTCTATGGGTTTAGGGGGCTGTTGAGCTGCTGCCAGTCAACTTTCCAATCAGGAAAGCTGAGCTACTACTAGCTTATATACTACAGGCTTAATCCTGTTCTCGATCACAGGCCTGTGAGCTTCTCCTATAAATGGCCAGGTAAGTGTTTTAGGCTCCACAGGCCACACCATCCATGTCGCAGCCACTCTGTTCTGCTCTTGCAGCACAAAAGCAGCCTGACAGTATGTGCAAGTGAGTGAGTGTGTGTGACTAGATTGTAACAGTTGTATCCATAGTCCCTGAAACTTGAATGTTACATAATTCAAAAATATGAAACCCACCCTTATAGCTCACCAAAGCAAGTGGTGGGTTGTGCTTTGCCAGCCCCATTCTACACTGTAATTATTACAGCTGTCTGTTATCAAGGAAGCAGTGTTTTCTCATTTATAAGGCATCTCTTCCCACCTCATCATAAGCATAAACCTAACAAGCAGCCTGTACCAAGTCCTGGCTTTACATGCGTTTCTCTATTGCTTTTGCACAGCATGTGCTGTTTTCCAAGTACTCTGACATCTTCCAGGTGAGAGAACAGGGTGTCCTGTCTATAGTAATAGACCCTTATTTGGAAGATAACTAGGTTCTTTAACTAAATATATAACTGACCTGACCACAAACCTCAGTGCATTCAGCTTGAGACTTTTTTTTAAAAGCCTTTGGTTTTAGCCCTTGTTAATATACAAAAATTAGAAAGTTATATACTAATTGAATCTGGTACTTTAAGTAATTTCATTAGGTACAGAATGGTTTAGTGGTGTGGCCATGTTAATGTTGAATTCTGATTTTAGCCTGTTATTTGGAGATAGCATCTTGCTATGTATTCCAGGCTATGTAGCCCAGGCTGGCCTCCAGCTTTTGGCTATCATTCTGCCTTAGCCTCACAAGTGATGGGGTTATAAGGATGTGCCACCACACCCAGCTGATTTTAGCCTTTGTGTTCACAAAATTGCCCAGGTGCTTCTGGGTGATATAACGTGTACCTTTAGTAATTTTGACAAAACTGACGTGGCATGAACTATAGCCTAGCACACTTGAGAATGTTTGTGGTTGTAGTGCTTCTCAGGCTGAGAACATGGGTCGGGGGTCTTGCAGGTGTTGCTGGTGAGTAGCAGTCGGTACCCAGACCAGTGGATCGTCCCCGGAGGCGGAATGGAGCCTGAGGAGGAGCCAGGCGGTGCAGCTGTGAGGGAAGTTTATGAGGAGGTGAGGGATTTCACTATGTAATATTCAGCAGTGGGGGAGGCAGATTACGGCAGTGCTTTTTTTATGGTCCAACTCAACATTTTAAGCATGTGATTATAGATGATAGCATTTTGTTAAACAGTTTTGTTGTTTTTTTTTTTGTACTGGGAATCGAACTCAGGACCTCACACTTGCCAGGCAGGCACTGTGGCACTGAACTATCCCCCAGTCCAACATACTTTTTCAACATGGTAAAAGACATAGTACTAAAATCAAATCAATGTGAAGTCCCCCAAAATTAGCACACCTAACTTCCTGTTAGATTTGTTTGATCAGCGATCAGTGTATAACATGATGACTTTGTTGTGAACATGATTGCACAGAAGTTAATCAATGTGCTATAATTCTCAAATGAATGAGAAGCTAGTTGCTTATCTTTTACTTCTTTATCTCAAAGTTCAGTACATACAGCACGTCCTGGTGCACAGAAGCACACATGCCCTGATCCACTCATCTTTCAGTTGACCGCAAGGCTCACTTTCATCACAGGCAAAACAATACAAGCAAGCAGCAGTGCTGGTGCCCACCGGAGGTGCATGCTGTGTGCTCTCATGCTGCTCGTCAGGGAAGGTTTTGAAGAAGTGGGTCTTGGAGACCAAGCAGTCACCTGTGGGAAGCACACCTCAGGCAGGGGCAGTGGCTCCCCAGGGAACTGTGGCTACAGATTGGAGGGGTGTGGCACCACGTGAAGGGAGGACTCTACAGAAGGGTGTTGTGCAGGAAGAACTGTGTACCTGCACGACAGCAACACGAGAGAGGCCTTCAATTAAGAAAGCAGAAGAGTCTATTCTTAAAGAAAAGCCTTTCAGTCCTGGTGTTTGGCCCAAATTAGTCTTAATTTTTTGTTAGAACTTGCCACTTAAGCATTATAGCAAATCACAGCCAGCAGTCTTTGCAAAGCCTGGTGTAGGAAGGTCTGTTATGTTTAGATTAATATAGTTTGTAAAATGTCATTATTGTGAAAAATTAATATTTGGCATTTTATCTTTTTAACAGGCAGGAGTCAGAGGGAAATTGGGTAGGCTCCTGGGAATATTTGAGGTGAGTTACAAAATTAATCCTCATTTGGCTGATAGAATTAATTTTTTTCCTAAAATAAGAAAAATAACAAAACCGCCAATAGGCAGGTTGGTGGTCATGGGATCAAGGAAGGTAAGTAAAAGTGTGACATCTTTGCATCTGCCATCAGTGTTACACATGATTGGTGGTGACTGCTAGTTTGATATGCAGTGGGGCAACACAGAAAGCTCACTGTCTTGGTCCAGGGCACACTGCGTGCCAACCTGAGCAGTTACATACAGCATCTTGAGAGCTGCCTAAGGATTGGGTTGCTTGTGGTTTCTCTGGCCATTCCCCCATTGCCTTCAGC
Organism: Dasyprocta punctata; assembly: GCA_004363535.1. NCBI lineage: Eukaryota > Metazoa > Chordata > Mammalia > Rodentia > Dasyproctidae > Dasyprocta > Dasyprocta punctata. The sequence goes on from RJWM01004696.1 coordinate 25,965, forward strand.
AGATAACATTAGACAACATAGTGACTATCCCTAAAGGACTGTAGGGGAACACAAAAGTCAGCTTCAGCAAGGCAAGGTGGTATATGCCTGCAACCCCAGCCCTTGGGAGGCTGAGGTAGAAAGATCACAGCCCATTTGAGGCCAGCCTGACCTGCATAGCCAGACCCTGTCAAAAACACAAACAAAAAACCATAAGTACATGATAAAAGAATAGACTTCTCTTACATATAATCTGTTTATTCCTGAGGGCAAAACTGGATTTTCAGAGAGGGAATTTGAAATGTTAGGTGCTTCATGGAGGGCAGGTTCCAAGACGCAGGAATTCTCAAATGTTTCATTCAGAATGCATACAGAATATGCCAGAACATAGGAATTTTATTTACTTTTTGCAAGATAATACCTAAGGGTTAGTCCAGTCTTCTTGGAGCACACAAATTTTATTATTTTTAAGCTTTTAGGAATACAGAAAAAAATCCCAATTGTATAGCATAGCACTTTGTAGAATTAATGACTAACTACAATACAGTAGTTATTACGACAGTAAAGTTCTTGAGGTATTGTCATTTTTCCAAGATTTAGCCAGCACTTTACCCAGTTCCACAGCACCATCTCCTGGTTAAACTGAAAGCCACTGAGATTTCTGTGTGATTCAGATAAAGTGAGACTTCTGTCATTGTAGTGACAAGGTCTCTGAAGAAAACCCACTAATTACAAGGCTTGTAATATTGGAAGGTAACTATTGTTTCACACGTACTATTTTTTGGAGGGGAGGGTAAGACAGGGTCTCCATATATAGTTCAGCCTGGCCTTAAAAAACGCCTTAAAAAACAGTGATTGTGAATGTACTACAATAAACACTTGATGTGCTGAACATAAAAATAAGAAAAATTGATTCTTAAATAATGATAAAATGTTTGTGCATGACAGGTGCCTATGTTTTATTTTTGTTCTTATTCCTTCCTAAAACTATAACACAGTTTGAGGGTTGTTCAAGTTATTTAAGGAAAAAAAAAATCAAGGCAGTTATTTCAAGCCTAAGACTACAGCAAATGATTAAATTTAATCAGGATAGAAGCCTTCATGTGAAGGCCAATTTGTATGCAACTGGGTGTGGTGGTGTTCATGCCTGTGGTCCCAGCAGCTGGAAAGCTGAGGCAGGAGGATCCTGCTGAGTTTGAGGTCAGTTTAAACTATACAGTGAGGCCACTTCAAAAACAAAAGGAAATATTAGCCCTGTTACAGTATTTACTGACAGCCCAGGCTATGTCTATTTCATTTTAGTAAAATACTAGCACTTTAGGGTATCATCCCTAACTGAACTGGTAGGAGCAAGGAAAAGAAAGCCATTCATTCTGAATGATCTCGTAACAGCCAAGGCAGAGGTGCCCCAGACTAGATATAGTCAGCCTGTGCTTTATCTTTATGTTCACCCTGTAACCCCCAAGTGCTCTAACGGAACTAGGAGTGTTTGCTGTACAGATCCCAATGGAAACAGCTTTTCACAGCATTGAAAAGGCCCAGAGAATAGAATGTGGGATAAAAGTTACAGGAAAATACATCTACAGCTAGCACCTGTAAATTAAAATGCTTTTCTTTTTATATTCAAGCAGAACCAAGACCGAAAGCACAGAACATACGTTTATGTTCTTACAGTGACTGAAATATTAGAAGACTGGGAAGATTCTGTTAATATAGGTAAGTTCTTTTTGCTACCTGAATTCCCTTTTTCAGTCACCATTGTATCCAATTTGTCTTTTTTGGTTTGTTGTTTTAAAGTAGGGAAGATAAACGTTAAATTCTTCCCAGAATGTTATTTAAACCATTTCTAAATAAATGAAGACATTACATCGCGGGGAGTGAAGGGATAGTGTTAGTAGGTCTTGTTTACTTTTTTATAAATTGACTTTTAATAGTAACCCATGTCCTAATGTTCTCTAGGAAGGAAGAGAGAGTGGTTCAAAGTAGAAGATGCCATCAAAGTTCTCCAGTGTCATAAGCCTGTACATGCAGAGTATCTGGAAAAATTAAAGCTGGGTTGTTCCCCAACCAATGGAAACTCCACGGTCCCTTCCCTTCCAGATAACAACGCCTTGTTCGTGAGCACCACACAGAGCCCCGGGCTGCCATCCAGTGTAAGATAGGCAGAGTCGGAGGGCCTCCCCATGCACACCATCCTCCTCAGGGAGAGGCTTCCGCACTGTCCTTGGCCAACATCTGATGCTCGCAAACTGTCTGAATTTGCCATGCAGGGATTTCAAACAATTTGCATGTTTTTCAGATGCTTTCAAATTTTCTTTAAAAAAAAAATGTAAAATATTTTAATAAGCCAAAGCCATGTAGAATTTTTTTTTAGATGCCTTAACTGTGCTCCCTTTCCCAGTGTTATTTTGGTTGTCATTTTTTTAAAACAGCATTTTCAGTTTTTCTTGTCCATATAAGCAGTGCTGTTGCTTACTTTGTCAGAGATCAAATTACTCAATGGGTATATTCCCCCTAAATTGTTTCGTCATTTGCAGCATTAATTTATTCAACAAATCTATGGCTAGAATTCAAATATTTTTGGTATTAAAATCCATCCACCCCAGAGCTAACTTCGTAGGATCCTGATTTTAATTCATAAATTGCAGATTCATTCAGGCTATTTCATTATGATCCTCTGTTTTGACAACAGACTTTTAAGTTTCTATCTTGGGAATCTGTCAATTCATTTGTCTGAATTTTCACATATTTTGTCACCATCAACCAGAGACGGTTATTTCCCCTAAAAGTCAATAGGGTTTAAAAATGCAATATAACTTTATAGAGTTATATTTTAGGGAAATATCATTAATAAAATGCATGTAGTACATTGTCATGAAACTTGTATTTCATGGAATTTATTTAGCATGCTCAGTTGCCCAATTCTTTTATCTATAATCTCTCTTTACATAGAATACCCTAGAACTGTTTTTCCCTCAGTGTAAATCGCTCTTAAAACATAGTTTCAGTCAAATTTAGTGACACCTCTTCAGTTAAACTTCTTGTTTACCAAAAACCACAGGATTGGCATCTAACCTTCAGTAACAGTCAGTGATGGTTGTGTCCCAGTGCAGGCTGATGGCCTTCTTGCTGTTCGGCTGTCACAGGCTTATGGTAGTAGGGAACCTTTGAATGTCTCATCTTTTCTAGGTTGTCAGTATTCTTTGTCACAGAGCCTGTGGAGCACTGGAACATAATTCAGAATGATCTTGTCTTGGATTTTTCTCAGAATCAGATGTCTCATCTGAAGTGTGTACATACATACCCTGTCTAAAACTCCCACACTTCCCCATTGAGGTCAGGGAGGAAGAAAAACCTTTAAGATGTCGGATTGGGCGAGTGAAACAATTTTTAATGTAGACATTAGTCTTTTTGTAAATATTACAGCTGGTGAGTACGAAGTAGAAGTTAAAACATTACTCTAAATTGTTCACCTTTAGAGATAAAATTGCTGCTAAAAATAAAGTCCTTACACTTAAGGAAAATTGGTGCCATTTTGAAAATGAGATCTTGTGTCATAAATGCAGCTGAATTATAAATGATAGTTTGCAAATTATTGCTGTCAGAGGAATGAGTAGAGAAACTTTCGGCCAGTGATGTTCCATTCTAAATTACTATGTTAGTGTGTTCGGACATGGTCATCCAGAATTTTTTATATGTTTCTTTGTACAGAGGTTGTGTATTCTGGGTGGTTTTATTTTTTTTTTTAAGGAAACATTTTAAATCCCACCAATCAGCATTTTCTACCAATCACCAATATTATTGACTAAGATTTTCTCAGCAATCTCTGAAACTTCTTTAAGTTATATACTTAACAGAAAAACTGGATTGTTTTTGTATATAAGGCTGCTTCCACCTGAAATGCTGTCACAAGACTTCTCTTGTACATGGTATTCTTAGGTAATAATGCATGAACTTATTTTATAAACTCTTGGACTATGTATTTGACATGTAAAAATGTACAGTTTGTCAGCCATCTCTTAAGTTAGACTATAAATATTGTATAATTTTCTTTGGTCAGAAACATTTGGACTAAGTAGTGCCACTTGGGTAAGGATTTTATTCAGTGCCATGTATTTAGCAAACCCAACTGTCAGGCTATGCAATTAGCAAAAATTTGTATACAACAGAATATAGTTTTCACAGATTCCACAAGGGGTTCTTCTGGAACCCAGTCTAGCAAAATCAGAGGGGGAAGTCCTAAGAAGTTCAGGGAAAAAGCCAGTAATATCAGGCTTAAATAACTGAATCTGCTAAGGATAAATAATGTCTACTATCTCAACTCTCCAAAGTTTACTATTTATACTGTCCTTTGTGCTTCTTTGTGGGGTAGCTGAATAAAATTGGGCAGCTAACTTTCAGTTCCATGTGCCTCCTGTATAAACAGAAAATAAGCAGTTATTGTAAACCGACTTGTAGACAAAGTAGGAACTGCCCTGCATGTTTTTGTAAAGAGAAGACACTTTCCAACCAAGCACAGGACATCTAGTTTTCTGTCAGTCACGCCATTGTATAAAGCAGAAAAACTGAAGGGAGGAATGATTGTTGTACACAGTGAATTGCTTTGCATGGTCTCATTTGAGATAATTGGTGTAAGGATCTTGACTTTTTTATATTTGGAAACAAATAAAATGAAAACATGATCTTTGTGGTTTCCTTGAATTTGCATTGCTTCCTCAACCATGGATCTACAGTGTCCTCTCTCCCATCTAGGGTCAATGTACATTCTCTCTTTTTTTTGAGGCACCAGGGATCGAACTTGCCTGCCAGACAGGCGCTTAAGCCACTGAGCTAAACTCCCGGCCCTTACATTATCTCTTACCAGCAGCACATCTGTACATTTCAGTTAGGGTCCATACATACTAGTGCAGGATTACTGGATTTAAAGCTTTTAAGTGTTGTCACCAGGTTTCAAATCACATAAAAATCTTGTTTGCCCCTCGTGCCATTAAAGTTCAAGGATTGTTAATTTGGAGAAGGATGGAGCTGTTTGTACTGTTTTCCACAACCCAGTCCTGTCCAGTTAATAGCTGGAACTGTTTTTCCAAGTATAGTTTTTAACAGTGTCACTGTGTAGTTGTAGATTGTATCCAGCTCTAAAAATTGCTACGTTTACCAGGAGCTGAAGATATGGAACCAACCATTTACTTTTACACAGCCTGATCAAACAGCACAAAACAAGTTTCTACCCTTGAGGAGCACACACTTTAGTAGAGCAGAGATTAAGTGACTGATGTTTAGTTGAGAAGTTCTTAAAATATCTTAGTTTTATGTAGGCTTACCTTAAAAAAATGAGATTTTTAAAAAATAGGATTGCCCAGAGATGGGAGGGAGGCAGAACAGGGGATGAAGAAAGGAACTGAGATGTGTTAATGTACCTGGACCAATTTCCCACAAGGAATGTAAGCACTGTACTGGGACAGTGTAAACACTATTAATGAAAAACTAAGGTGAGCCTTGGTTTTTTTTTTAAGACAGGGTTTCACTGCACAGCTCATCCTGGCTTTGAACTCATGAATGCTGGGATTATACGCATGTGCCACCACACCTGACCAAGGACATTGGATAGCTGTACAGCGAAAGCGGGGGGGGGGTATAATACGCCTGGTGCTTTGTCTCCCCATTTTTTGAAATATGCACTCCTTACTAGACCATTAGCTGCTTAAGCAAGACTTTATAGAGCTAAGACCCAAATCTTCAACAAACTGCAGTCCTAGAAGTTATTCTGCATCTAACATCTTCAGATAAAATGCCACCCTTTGTGTATCCTATTTCCAGTTTTCTATTTTTACTCAAACTTACTCCTTTGTACAATTAATACAACACTTTTAGCTATACTTAGCCATCAATACGTACCAGCCTTGAAAACCTTTGATTACTGTGCAAAGACTTCAACATCTGTAGCAATGTGGACAAACTCATGTATCAAAAATAAGGTACTAGAAGAATGGTGAGCCACAAGAATAAAATGCCCAGCAGCAAAGGAGTAGTGGTTAACTTGCATTATATCCATGTAATAGAATATTACACACTTCCAAAAAAAAAAAAAAAAAGACATTCCATTAGGAGTTTGGGTACGAAAACTTAAGAGCCTTAAGGAGCTAAGCAGTAGCTGTCAACATTTAACACATCCATAACAGAACTGTATTTATGTCTCACTGCTGGGCAGCTCTACACCACTGGTGGTACAGGTGCTACCCAACGGGACAGGTGTGCATGTATCACTGGTGACTCACAGCAGTGGGGACATGTTAACCCTTTCAACCAACATTTCCAGCCCTGGTAATCTAGTCAAATATTTGGACAAGTTGCACAACCAAAACATAGATATTGCTGAATTTATGAAGTTATTATCAATTTAATGTATGAATGGGGTTAAAGGACTGCAGATGGTAATTTGCAATCTCAGAGAGGGCTCTTCCAGTAATGCTGCCTGAAAAGCGGGACACTATATCCAGAATTACCTGTCTTGTCTTGTGCACAACTAGCCTACACTGAAAAACGCAGGGTTTTGTTTATTTTGAGACTAAGTAGTTCAGGTTGGCCTTGAACTCAGTGATCCTGCCTCAGCCACTCAAGTCTGCAATTATAGACATATGCCACCATGCCAAGCTAAAGGCTTTTAAAAAAATACAGATCACATTTTCCGTAAAAGCCTGTACAGTTGTTTAAATATTGTAAAGTGTCTAACAGAAAAAAGAAAACTACCAACATAGACCCCTAATCCTTACCTAAGTAATGGTGAGTACTGTGCCCCTTTGAGGAGGGAGGTATACTTGGTTCTAAAGCCAAGAGTGATTACTGGTTTTTTGTTTTTTTGATACCAGGATCAAACTCACAACCTCGCGCCCGCCAGACAGGCGCTTACACCACTGAGCTAAATCCCCAGCAGCAGTGATTACTGTCAAGAGGGGGAACTATAATCCAGCCTACTGCCTATTTTCATACCCAAATGTGTAGAAGTTTTATATCTCAGGTAGCTGAGGAAAAAAATGTGTCAGGAGCAGAGCATGTCCATTTGTTCGTCCATTGGCTGGCTGCTGCCTCACTACAATGGCAGAACTAAGTAGCTGGTACAGAACTGCAGCTCACTGCACAAAATACTGTTTTACTAGGGAAAGAAAATGGAAGTTGTGAAAATTTGACTACTCTTTTAGGTAATCACTCCTACTACATTCTGCCAAAACTTAAAACAGCATCAAGTTCTAATCTAGTACTACTGGAGCTTGGTAGAACTTCAGTGGAAGAATACACGAAGCACGCGAAGACCCAGGTTTGATCCTCAGCATTAAAGAAAAAAGGAAAAGAAAAAAAAAAAAAAAAAACTGGTACAACCAGCCTGCTTTTTTGCCGATCGAAGTCTTAAGTAGCCTACTCTTGAACTTAAGCAGGCCGGGCGTGGTGGCGCACGCCTTTAATCCCAGCACTCGGGAGGCTGAGGTAGGAGGAGCGCTGTGAGTTCGAGGCCGGCTTGGGCTACAACGTGAGCACAAGGCCGGCCTGAGCTACATAGTGCGACCCTGCCTCAAAAAAAAAAAAAAAAAAAAACCAGGGCCGGGAGTTTGGTTCAGTGCCTTAAGTGCCTGCCCTGGCAGGCGCGAGGTTGTGAGTTCAATCCCCGGTGCCGCAAAAAAAAAAAAAAAAAAAAAAAAAAAAAAAAAAAACTTAGGCAGTAAGACTTTGTCATGTTCCAAGATTATAATGAAACAGTAGCTACTGAATATACTAGATCACGTTTCCAAAGCAGTCCTGTGGTAGGTCAAGATGGATCAGGGGATATGTAATATGGAAATGTGCTGGTAACTGTAGATAGATGGTAGCATATGCAGTTACTCTTTTCTAACTGCAACACTTTTTGTTTCATGTACAACTGTTCCATAAGGAGCAGTACCATGCCATAAAAAATTCTATAAAATAGTAAAATTTCAACTGATGCTATTGTAAGACAGTAAGTTACTACTGCTTCTACAGTTCATCACAAACAAGCAATGACATGGCCAACTCAGTAGCAGCTCAGCATGACATGAAGTCTACTCACACCCTTTAAAATGCAGCATCAATATGCACATAGAAAATGAGGTCAGCACAAGGGTAGCAAAGATACAACTGGAAAAAGGAGAAAACCCAAACTCTTCATATTGGAAAGAAATTTTAGACCAGCTACCAGATTTGCAGCAAATTGGTGTCTGCCCGATTACCATAAAGCTAAGGTAAAGCCAACTTCTAAAAAGCACTTTCTAGCTTCAAAAATAAAATGGTAAATAATGCAAGGGTCTAGTTAAGGAAACACAACACAAGTCCAATTGGTGTATTAGATTTTTATTTGTATTTTCAAATTATTACATTCAACGTGTTTTCCTTTGTGTTGTCATTTAAATATAAACCCTGTTGTAACTAAGATAGGCAGCATGCTAAATAGCTAAATTAAATGTTGTTCCCAGCCCCCAAAACACATTATTCAATCAAGTATTACATTGTTCTTAGATGTGAGTCGTGTGCTCTATTTTTTCATTATTTATTTTTGGACAGCTTTTCTAGATGAAGTATTTCTAATCCTTTAGTACTATAGTAACTAGAATAGCCAGAAAACATTCTTAAATCATCAAATGGAAGAATATAGCCAATTCCTAGTGTTTCCATAACACCATTTAGTTCTACTTTGCTAAACGTGTTTATAATGGATAGGACACCAATTCCTTTCCCTCTTTTCTTTTTTTTTTTTGCGGCACCGGGGATTGAACTCACAACCTCGCGCCTGCCAGGGCAGGCGCTTAAGGCACTGAGCCAAACTCCCGGTCCTGGTTTTTTTTTGAGGCAGAGTCGCACTATGTAGCTCAGGCCGGCCTTGTCCTCGCGTTGTAGCCCAAGCCAGCCTTGAACTCACAACGCTCCTCCTACCTCAGCCTCCTCCCGAGTGCTGGGATTAAAGGCGTCTTTCCCTCTTTTCCAAAAAAAAAAAAAAAAAAAAAGTACTAAACCACAGCACCTATGGCCCTTATATACTGGTATGTATTTAAAGCTTTAAACATTTCTTCTGAAATTTATTTTACAAGTACACTGCTGGTCTAGAGTGGGTTTAAGTTCTACATATACACTGGGTCTAAAGTCATATTAGGCGGACTCCAAGAGGTCCAGAATAACTGGCTCTGTCAGTGGAAACAACTCACAGCAAAGTAGACAACACTCAAATCGACATCTCGGGATTGCAGATTATCAAGAGGCGACTGATTCATCAATAGGCTCTGGTTCCTGTCCCCAAGGCCCTCCACGCACTCCTCTCCTCTCCCTGCCTGGATGTGCTCTCGGGGGTCCCGGAGAGGCACCTCCCTGTTAGTTCCCTTCTCTATGACAGAGCTGCACTCTTATGTGTCCCCTGCCTCACTGGACTGTTAAGTTCCTCAAGGGAAAGTCCCTTACCACTCACTGACCTCGACTAGAAGCAAGCACGTGTTAACTACTGTGACACTCATTGCTGAACAGCTCCAAGCCTGAAGTTTCCACTACTCCAATAGTGAAATTCAAAAATAATCTGCTTGGTGTTTGAAACCTTGCTCAATAGTCACACCAAAAGTTTGACTTGAAACAACCTGTAGGGGCCAAGAGTGAGTCACGCACCACTCTTGCCCAGACAACATACAGTGCTTGTGCTGGTGCCTTAAAGCATCTGTCGTGCTTTTTCTTTTCTTTCTTTCTTTTTTTTTTTTTGGTTTTGCACTTTATTTGTATTAAATATTATAACCATGGCACCAAAGAAAGTCAGTGACACCAGCAGTAAAGCTAAGAGCAAAACTGTGAGAACCATTATACGGGAAAAGAAATCACTGCGAAAATTTTAATGTCCTGAAAAAACAAATTTATAAGTGCAATTTTTGGACCTCAGAACCGATTATTTGGTTTTCCATTATTTCTTATGGGTAAAATATGTTCACTTGTCAAACTTTTCAGTGCTTCAATTCAATTTTGGAACAAAGTGAGTTCGATGACCAACATATTATCACTATTTTTATCAAGTGAATGTTCCCTTTAGTTTGGGATACAAAGGCTTACATGGGAACAGGGTTACACAAAGGAGCCAACCAGCTGGAAGGGACTCCGGCCACCTAGCAAGGAGCTGAGTAAGAGGACAGCGGTGGAGAATCCTCCCTCGGTAACTTTACTTGGCTCCTCCCAGGAGAGGCCAGGCACAAAGGTGGGTTGGCTCCTCTTGCAGGTCATTCAAAAGAGACAAATTCCTGGCTTTTCATGGCAATCTCTGGAGGTGAAAAAATGATGGCATCAAATTCAGAATAGTTAACCAACTACTCAATGTGAAAGCAGGCTAGACATAGCTGTCTCAACACCTTCCTTGACCTCGCCCAGATTCTCACAAGGCCTACTAAGAAAGCTCAGCCATACAAGTAGGGCTCTCACTTCGCCCCACTTGTTGAGAAAGCAAGTCTTACCATAACAACAGGGACTCTCATCACAGCTACACAAGGGAAACGGTGATGCCATAAAAATAGAATTCCCACGAGAAACCAGTGACTTACCCCATTTCTACACTTCCATAACTTTCAAGCTCAACATATCAGAATTCTACTTTGGATAAACTTTATAGTGGAATAAACATAGATCTGGAACCTCGTAAGTCACTATGTGATATTAGCTATCTATAATGAGCAGTACATAATGCTGATTTCTGATCTCTACGTAATTACTTCAAGTCCTGAGTTGGCATTTTAGAATGAGATTGTTTCCTTAGCTGTATTCAAAGATGCCCTGTGCCCAACAATTGTTGACAACTGCTGTCAATGTATGCCGTTAGGGTTATCAACAATTGTGTTCTGAATTTAACATTTGTTACTAAGCAATACATTTATTTGGAAGGATACCAGTTAGCAGTCACCAGAAACTTTTGTATGTTGAAAATGTAATTTTAATAGATAATTCTTCATCTTACATAGGAGCACAATAAAATACACCACATTCTGAAGAAATGCCAGAAGTCATGAGAATACGAGTGAGGAAAATGCAGACGTGCTACAATATCCATTACCTCGAACCGCAAGAGACAACGATCCCGACCCAAAGGTTAACATTTACATATTTAAGACTGGCTATGTAAGACTTAAAAATAACAAAAATTGGGAATCAGATGTAGAGAGAGGTGGGAAAGAACAGTTTTGTGAGGGAAGAAACTCATTAATAAAAATGTACTGAAACCAAATTAAAGAATAAAAGCTCCCACAGCACACTAGAAAGGATGGACACAAGACTCATTAACTGAAAATCTGGTGCTCTTCAAGGAAGAAATCTTTCTGATGATGTTTATGCAAGCTGCTTGCTTGAGATTTCCTCTTAGTTCTGTAAGGAAAACTTGACAAATATCTCTGCAAACCCAAAATGATTATCAGATTGGTGTTTCCTAAATCACACACCAATGGTAACACATGAAGTTTTCAGACAAGAACCAAGAAAAAGGTCATAGCTCACATTCAAGGAAAAAAAAACAAACAAACAAAAAACAGTGGCACACGGTGAAAGTCTGAGATGTCAGTCACAGCTGCTTTCTTTGCTGCCACACTCCTATGCAGTGCTTTTCAAACATTATGGCAAGACACCAACGATCACCTAACCAGATAACACAGAACACTTATTCGAATTTCTAGGGAGCGAGAAAGGGTCAGACACTGATGCTTTATGCATGCGCAAGCCCTGTTTATAAATACTCCATTCAGTAATATCTTAACACAAATTTGCATCAGTGAAAAGAAATCGGCAAATCCACCTCTTGCCATTCTATTAGTCAGATGGTGAAGACCAAAACAGAATGTTTCATCAGTTTTAATTTTTAAATACGATTGTCACATTGGGAAAATGAAATAAACACAGTAAAATAAACTGTACAAAGGCAAAGTAGAATAACAAAAAATATTTTACTAAAACATAAGATTTACAGAAGTTTCCAGACAAGCCATACAAAATGGTCACAAGCTTTTTTTGTAGGGGGGAATCTATATTTGACTGCAAAATCACAATGTTATTAGTGAGGGCTGTGAAGTTTGTTAATGTTCCCATTTTGGTTCAAACAATCTGCTTGTCCTTCTACAGCGTCTAAATAAAGTTAGACTTGGCTAGAGAGCGTTTCTTAAAGAACTGGTTAGCTGCTTTTTAACCAATGCATTAGATCACCATAAAAGTGGGGGCAGGGAGCCCATAAAATTTTGAAGCTACCTTTCCCCTCAAAAAATAAAATAAAATAAAATAAAGAACACCCATACCCCTGCAGCTAACCCTGACAACTACCTTCATTCACAGTGCTTTATACTTAAACCATGATGGGGGAAATGAATAAAAGCAGAGGGCCACTGTTTTTCAACGTTTCACAACAATCCAGATGAAACTTCCAGCCTCTGCTCATGCTTTACAACAGTGAATCAGGACAAGACATAGATTTGCTAATGTGCATTTAATCACCAAAGGACTGAAAATGTCTGGGCTTTTATTCTGTAATGTTTCTAAGACTGTGTCCATTAAATGCAAACAAAAAGGAAGATGTCTTGGCAGAACAGGAGAAGTGACACAAACTTGATGATCAGATCGACTTAAATATTATTCATGGCATATAGCCTAGTCCATGCTCTAGCTGCAGACAAAAACAAACATGTGATTATTACTTTACTAAGCTCAACAGGTTTCTCCTCAAAGTCTATAAACAGGAAACAAACACAATTAAGTTAATTATGGACATGTCATGCTCCAATCTCTCAAATTCATGTCATCGCCTATAAACCATCAAGGGTTGACTTTCCTGATGCTGAATTACCAGAAGATTATAATGGAACTCAAAAGATCTACAAAATTCAACAGAATGAGAAGAATTACAGACTTTGTTTCTGGACACATAATGCTCCCCACTCATTTTGTTTTAACTGGAGCAGGATGAAGCTCACTGACTTCATACTCTTTAGCTACACATTGCTGTACGGTCCATCTCTTGAACAGTTTAAAAATAGTTCAAAAGTTTTCTGGTGTCTACATATTGCTAGATGAATGGTAGACATTCCTTATTGACTCCAATACAGTTAAATTCACAGTCTAACATTTCTCAATTATGATTTTAAAAGGGGAGCGCAAGCAGGGTATAAGGTGATGTGTGAACATCTTTTAAAGAGGTATAGTGGTACCTCAGCTCACGAACTGCATTTGTCCTATGATTCTGGCAAAGATGGCCATGGTGGTGGTTTGTCAACTGATGCAGAGTTTGCAAACAATAAAATTTTTTTTCCAAATAGGCCTTCTGTTTGCCAAAGGAACTGTCTGCAAACAAAAGTGTTCCTGAACCGAGGTATGACTGTATTTGCATACCAAAAACAGAATTCGATTAAATATAACTGTTTCACTTTTGCTTGCTGAAAGCTTAAAGATTTCAATGGTGCTACAATGTACTTTCAAAGTGGAGGTGTTGTAAAGGAGAGTATTAAATACCTGTTTCTATGGCTTGGGCTTCGTTAGTCTTCCACTGCTCCGCTACATCGTTTGCTAATGGGTCATCTGGATTAGGAGCACTTAACAAAGCCTGGATCGATAGCAGAACTGTGCGGATCTGCAGTGCTGGCGACCATTTATCTATGAAGGCAACAGGCCAGTACATGACATGATAAAGCAGGAAAACACAGGCCCAGAACTGCTGCATCTCCCTCCCACACACCTCTGTGGTCTTGGTATAAAAGTAAGATTACCAAGTTTATATTCTAATATGGGATGCTTAGGAAAGAAAGAAATAGCAAACGATGACAAGACAGCACTTACCTTTCAAAATATCTAAACATATTCTTCCCAACTTGTCTACATTAGGATGATAAATTTTGGTCATGAAACGTACTTTAGGTGCTGCCATTGGGTATTCTTCTGGCAGAAATAGTTCAAGTTTAAAAGTCCCTCCTTCAAAGGGGGAATCCTGGGGTCCAGCAATGACCACATGAAAATAACGGGCGTTGCTCTCGTCTGGTTCTGCTTTAATCCCAGGAACTGGCTCTGCCAGCAAACGCTGGGTTTCCTGCAACACAAAAACAAAACAGCTGTGAAACAAACGCCACTTCACTAGACACCAGAATTAAAAGTTCATTTCTTAGAACAGAACCTCTCCAATCTCCAGATGAGTTATTTATTTATAAAATCCAAAGACCTTTTAAGTAATTACAGCTAGCTGATGCAACTGCAAAAGAATATTGATGGCTTCCTGAAATATACTGATAAAAAAGTTAGGGGAGCTGAGCGGGCTGGCGCACTCATATAATCCCAGCACTCAGGAGGCTGCGGTAGGAGGATCACTGCATGTCAAGGCCAGCCTGGGCTACACAGTGAATTCAAGGCCTGCCTGGACTATACAGGGAGACCATCTCAAGAAAAGAGAAGGGAAAGGGAGGGGAGAGGAGGAGAACAGCATGCTTGCAATCCCAGCATGTGAAAGGCTGAGCCAGGAGGATCCCCAAATTTCAAGGTGAGCCTGGGCTACATAGACTATGTCTCAAACAAAACAAAACAAAACAAAACAAACAAACTCAAAAGTAAAAAAGAGGAAAATAATAGTAGGAATATCATGTAGCTAAGGCAACATGTTCTATCAAAATCAAGTTGTTTACAAGGCAAAATCAGTCTCTAAAGTTAATGAAATCTCCTGAAAAACACACAATCATTCCTTGGTATTTGAGAGACTTTTGTGTATAGGACCCCTCCTCCAGGATGCTCAAATATGTGGATGGTCATCAAGTCCCTTATATAAAATGGCAAGGTATTTACACATATTTCACATACAACCTCCAGAATACTTTCAAATCCTCTCTAAATTACTTATAATCCCTGACATAGTGTAAGTCAGTGTAAATAGTCTTTATACTGTATTGTTTAGGAAACGATGAGAAAAATCTGTAAATGTTCACTACAAAAACTATTTTCCCCAATACTTTGTATCCATAGTTGGTGGAGAATCAATTGCACTGGAGGAAGGAAATAAGAACAAGTCTAGGCACCCAAGCAGGGCTGGAGAAAGAGATCTGCATGCTTAATGTCCCCAGTAATCACACCATACTTTCATTTTCCATCACTGTCCCTTCCCTCTAAATAACTCATCATTCCCTCTCCTCTCTTGAAATCTCCACTCTCATAACCACTTGTGGCTAATGCCTTGCTTCCCACTTCATGAGAAAAATTCTCACCCCAGCTACTGACCAACTGCTTTGCTTGTCTTTGGAAGCCGTGTGAAACTGCTTGTCTCCCATTTCTCCCCTCCCCTGTCTTGGGGAACAGCAATATAATACTGGGGATTGAACCCAGGACCTCGAATACACTAGTCAAGTGCTCTACCACAGAGTTATATCTCTACACCTTGTCAGACAACATCTTGCTAAGATGCCCAGGCTGGACTTGCACATCCTGCCTCAACCTCCAGAGTAGCTGGAATTGCAGACACAGGCAACACTGTCCAGCCCCACTATCCTGAACACTTTCAAATCACTGTAATCACTAACCTGCTTATCAAGGTCACCAATGATTATCTCAACAGTTCAGTTAAATCCAACAACCAGTGCTTCTTCTTTTTTTTTTCTTTTTTTTTTTCTTTTTTTTTTTTTTTTGCGGCACCGGGGATTGAACTCACAGCCTCACGCCTGCCAGACAGGCAGTTAAGCCACTGAGCCAAACTCCCAGGCCTACTTTTTTTGAGGCAGGGTCGCACTATATAGCTCAGGCCGGCCTTGCGCTTGCGTTATAGCCCAAGTGGGCCTCAAACTCACAACGCTCGACCTACCTCAGCCTTCCGAGTGCTGAGATTAAAGGGGTGCGTCACCAAGCCCGACCAGTGCTTCATTTTTATTTGACCTGAAGGTAATATCTTGCCCAGCTGCTTTGCCTTCCTCTTTACAAGGTGCCAGCCAGCTTCCTATCTCCATACTCTCCTGGCTCTCCCCCAGTCTGGCAGCAACCTTTACTCTCCTTGCTCATTGCTCTGTGCGTAGCTGGATCTGTCCTAGGTGGCTTCTTGGTCTATGCAATTCTGTAGCGATCGCACGTAGTAGGATGGATTTAACCACTACCTGCACTCCCTCCATGCTGAGGCTTCCTGTGATCCAAATGCAGCCAACCTCTACCCTAACATGTCCTTCTGTCCACCCCTGCTGCTTGTCACCTTCTCTTAAAGCAGAAGCACCTGGTACACTTTGGGCATGGTTCCCTGTCCCGGCCCCACCCTCGTGCCTGGGCTTGGTCCTCAGTCTTGTTAATGCTGAGGTTGTGGAAACTGACAGACAAGGCCTAGTGGACGGTGAATGGGTCACTGGGACTCGGCCTCAGAATGGAACTATGCTGGCTATCAGGGAAGCCACACAACACCTGTCCCACTAGTAGAAAAGCAAGGAGGGAAAGGGCTGTGTACAGGAGAGGCTGAGGGTATGGGGCGACTTCGCTTTATAGCCCCCCAGGTCAGCATAATGTCTGAGGCCCGGGCCCCAGGGACCCAGTCGCCATCCAATAGGCCTTGCCTGTCAGTTTCCATGATGCTAGGGATCAAACAAAGGGTCCCCTGTATACAAGCCAAGCACTTTCCCACTGAGCTACACTTCCAGTCCTAAATCTCTTCTTTATAAAGTACCCATATTTTGTTGTAGCAATAGAAAATGGGACTGTATAGATACAGCACCAAAACTTCACATGACCAAAACCAAACTTCTCACCTTCCTTATCCTCAAATTCATCCACTCAATTCTTTCCCCAGCATTTTTTTCTTTTCTTTCTTTTTTTTTTTAACAGGATCTATTTCTTCAGCATTTCTAACTGGGTCAAACGACCTATCTCAATGTCAAATAATCAGGCTTAAGGCTTGAAATACAGTTTCCAAAAATTGTTGTTTTGTTTTCAAAATGCAAATCCATCTTCATTCCAATGTTATGTTTCTTGTTGTTGTTGTTGTTGACAGGGTCTTGTTATGAAGTTCAAGATGGCCTTGAACTCACTAAGTAGCCAAGGCAGGTCTCCAAATTGTGACAACCCTCCTGCCTCAGCCTCCTGAGTGCTGGGATTATACCCTGTACTTCCTTGTAGTTCTTCAACTTAACTAAGCATACTTTCCACTTCAAGGGCTTTCCCCTCTAGGTGTCTACACAGCTTGTTCATTTGGTCCCAAAGGTCTTCATTTAAACACGCTTTCTAGAGTAGGTATAGTGGAACACGCCTGTAATCCCAGCACTCAGGAGGCTGAGGCAGGAGGGTCACCACAAGATTGAGGCCAGACAGGGCTACACAGTGAGTCCGAGGGCAGCTGGAACTGCACAGTGAAACCCAGTCTCAAAAAACCATGTTTTCTAGTGAAGCAGTTGATGCTGAAATTGTACATTCCATTCTACACTGCCCTGCTTTCCCATTTTATTGCCACAGCACCACTAACACATCACACCTCACTGATTTTTCTCCAAACAGACCTCAATAAAAGGATAGATTTAAATTTTTTACTGTTACACCCTCAGTATTTGGAACAATGCCTGGCAATATAATGGATGTTCAATAAACATCTATTGAATTATGAATAAGCATGGAGTAAACAATTAGAATTTTATTTTTGAGCCAGGCAAAATGATGCACCTTTGTAATTCCAGCACTTTGGGAGGTTCATGTTCACAAATTCAAGTCCCACTTGGGCAACTTAGCAAGACAGCCTCAAAAAAAAAAAAAAAAAAAAAAAACAGAAGGGACTGGGAACAGAGTCAGTATTAACAGCACCCCCAGATTTGATCCCTGGTATTACAACAACAAAGAGTTCTGTCTTTACTATCATTAAAGCAGGGTTCCTTCCAAAGTAGGATGTACATGTCACAGTAGGAAAACAAAAGACTCCATCTAGGTGTAGAAGAAATAGCCTAACTTCTACTTGTATTTATTTCAGAAAAAATGTTACTATGTAATATACGAGTTGACAATAGTATGTGTAACATGTATTAGCAATACATTTCCACACTTAAACAGGTATGTGTAGTTACAAAGTTGCCAATAGTATCATATCTAAGCTTTTAGGTATTAAAAACAACAGATAAGAATATTTTATTTACAGTGACTTAAAGCTCAGGAGGCAATAAAGTCTTCCACTTTGGGAACCAAGCCAGCAGGTGACCAGAAAACACATAAAACTTTTAGTTAAAGTAAGAATCAGAAATGGGAGGGAAAACTCGATGGCAAAATTTGTTGAGTTCTGGCCTCTCCTTACCTCCATCTGCCTTTTGTTGTATCCCAGGTTTCAATAAAAAGGGAGATTTGACAAAGAGAAGGGCTAGGGTCTAAGAACCCCACAGTGCCCCTTCCTGCTTATACAAAGTAGTAGCAGTTCTTTTTAAAGTTAAGAAAAACTGCCAGAAGGGCCTCCAAGATCAGCTCCCAAAATAGCTTCGGTATCACTGTGAGTTCACACTGGCGGAGCTGGATCCCACGGTCACGTTCTCATCATCAGTTCACCCTCAGAGTCAGACACTCTTCCTAAACAGCGTACGCACTAAGCACAGTACACAGCCTCGAAATCTTAACGATTTCACAGAAACCCTTCGAGAATAAACTTTCGGAGTGGAGAACAGTTAAAATAGTTTTTATATGCTAGAGATTCTAATGTATTTGACATAATGAACAGATACTTAATTATTTCACTAAACACCTGATTTCCCAAACCAATCCACAGTATAAATTCTAGGAGGAGAAAATAATGAAATCCAAACTAAAAGGAGAAAGTCTCAGACATGAGCACAGAAACATACTGATGTCAACTTTTTTTCCCTAAGAAAGAAAAGACTAGGTAGGAAATACAATCCTTCTTACCACTATCCAACACATGGTTAACTGGAAAATACCTTCTAGCTTACTACTTTTTCTTTTTTTGTGGCACCGGGGATTGAACTCACAACCTCACGCCTACCAGGTAGGCGCTTAAGCTGCTGAGCCAAACCCCCAGCCCCAGTTTTTTGAGGCAGGGTCGCACTGTGTAGCTAAGGCCAGCCCTGCGCTCGCGTTGCAGCCCAAGCCGGCCTCAAACTCCCAACGCCCCTCCTACCTCAGCCTCCCAGTGCTGGGAGGCATGCACCACCATGTCTGCCTCTAGCTTACTACTTTTTGACAGAAAAACAGCACAGTGCAGTATGACTTCTTTCAAGGCAAGAGGGAAAAGGTTCAAATTCCTCCACAACTGCTTAACTGCATTTGTGAACAAGCTTGCCCTGAGCCAGATTCCTCACCAGGTTTCATGTATACTTACAGCAGTCTCCTCCTTACACACTCTGCCTTTCCATGGCTTCAACTACTCTTGGTCAACCTGGTCAAAATATGGAAAACTCCAAGCCTGGCATGGTGACACATCCTTAATCCCTGAACTCTAGGAGGCTGTAACAAGATGATCACAAATTCAAGCCCAGTCTAGACAATTTAGCACGACTGCCACAAAATACAAAATGGAAGAAAAACAAAGAAGAAAAAGAAGTCTCGGGATGTAGCTCAGTCAGTGCAAAAGCTGAGTTCGATTCTCAAGTGATATCCAAAAATAATATCCAGTTAAACTGTGCACTATTCTGAGCAGCACAAGGAATTCTCACTGTCCCACATGGAAGTGAATCATTCCTCTTTGCCCAATCTCCCCAAAAAGAATATACTCCTGGGCCATCAGCCACTCAGTAGCCACTTTCAGTCTTGGTTATCAGAATGACCATCACAACTGATTAGAAAGCTAGGTGTGGGGGCACACTCCTGTAATCCCAGTACTCTGCTGAGGCAGGAGGATCACTGAGCTCAAGGCAAGCCTGGGCTACAAAGTGAGACTCTGTCTCCAAAAAAAAAAAAAAAAAAGACTGACTGGGGAACCCTAATTTTACTTAATAGTGACCACAAAGTGCAATGCTAGTGACACTGGCAATCTGGATATGCCAGAGAGAAAAAAAGATGAAAGATCTTGACTTAAGAAAAAAACACTGTATCTTGAGGTTGCCAAGATCTCACAAAATGCTGCATAGTACGTGCTTAGTAAGACAAAAATGGCACTGAATCTGTGTGTGCACAGGGAACAAAAGACAGACACAGTGTTTGGTACTAGGACTGTATTATACTTAGTAAATGAGAACACTGCAAAAGGAGATCAGAGAAGGCCAGACACACACTCAACTCAAAAACCACTGTAAAGTACAAAGCACAATAACAAACCTCAAGACTTATTAACAATGTTTGTTTTAAAGAAAACAACAAAAAAAAAACCTTTAACTACACTCTAATCCTACTATTTTTTTTTATTTTAAAAATAGTAAAATCCAACAAAACAGAACAAAGTCAATCAAAACAAAGCAGCAGAACTGGCACAGAACTTCAAAGCAAGACACTAGGAAAACAACAGGTACTACAGTATATCTTGCTATCTTCACAATAGTTGACTATTCTATCAGGTATAGCAAAATCAAACCAAAAACAAAACAGAATAAAACCAATCAAAACAGAATATGAAATAAAGCAAAAAAAAATTTATCCAAATAAAGCAAAACAATGAGAACAATATTGGGCCTCAAAGACAAGACAGAAGGGAATCCCCCATATTTGCCACATTGCATACTGTCATTCTCCCAAGAAATGCTCAGACTGCTGGCCCCAGGCCTGCAAAATCAACCACACAATACAAGCATGTAGTTGCTCTATGTACCCTAGTTGCTATCAACTTAGCCAGTCCTCTGAACCAGCAGGTTGCTTGGCGGGGTTGGGGTGGGGTGTCTTGGTTCTCAGCCCACAGGCTGGTAGGCCCACAAGAGGCACAGATCTTTCTCTTCCTGGAGTCTGCGCCGCCCATGCCGCTCACCAAGAAGGCAGTTGTCTTCTGCTTGGATCCTCCCTGACCCAACCACTAATTCTACTATGTTTAAAAGCCATCCAAGAATGAAAGCCCAGGTAGAGCTGAGCTTAGTACCACCCCTAACAGAAAACACTGTAGGCCATTCAGGAAGTTAGTTATTAAAATGTAGAAATGGGAATACATTTAAGAAGGGAATACAAGCCGGGCGTGGTGGCGCACACCTTTAATCCCAGCACTCAGGAGGCTGAGGTAGGAGGAGCGTTGAGAGTTCAAGGCCGGCTTGGGCTACAACGCCAACGCAAGGCTGACCTGAGCTACACAGTGCGACCCCGCCTCAAAAAACCAGGGCCGGGAGTTTGGCTCAGCGGCTTAAGTGCCTGCCCTGGCAGGTGCGAGGTTGTGAGTTCGATCCCTGGTGCCGCAAAAAAAAAAAAAAAAAGAAAAGAAAAAAGAAAGAAGGGAATACAGACAGGCATGGTGACACACATCTGTAATCCCAGCACCCGGGAGGCCGAAGTAGGAGGATCACTGTGAGTTCAATGCCAGCCTGGGCTACAAAGTGAGTTCAAGGCCAGCCTGAATTGCATAGTGAGACTCCACAGGTGGGTAGGTAGGTAAGTAGGTAAGCAGAAAGAAAGGAGGGAGAGAGGAAGGAAGGCGGGAGGAAACAGATTTGAATGTCAACAAGATTTAAGTCTCAAGGAAAATATGTTATAGAATATATACAACAGTATAGGCCACAAATATTTTTGAAAGAATTGAGCACATCAAACTAATCTGATTATTAACAGATCTATTGCGATTTGAAAAAACTCAAAAATCCCACCATGGTAAACTGTTTATTTATTTTTTTAATTTTTTTAAATTTTATTTTAAAGGTAGTAAAATCCAGCAAAACAAAACAGAACGAAGTCAACCAAAGCAAAACGGTAGAACTGGTACAGAACTTCAAAGCAGGATACTAGGAAAACAATAGCTACTATAATATATCTTGTTATCTTCCCAATTGTTGTTTATTCCATCAGGTATAACCCACCATGGTAAACTGTATCTGACATTCTCGCAATGAACTTCTTTTAACCAAGGCTGTTTTCATTTTACGTTCAGTAATTCGTGTTCACTATGAGGTGATGTAAAATCCTACATTTTATAAGCCAATGATTAAATTGTATCTAGTAAAATTTTAAAGACTAAATAGCACCCTTAGAAAAGTGGTATATTTGTTTGAAGTAAATTAATTTTAATAATATTTTATTAACCCAATATATTTAAAATATTATTTTAACATGTAAGAAAAACAGTTGGTGTGGTGCACACCTGTAATCCCAGCACTCAGGAATCTGAGGCAAGAGGATCATTGCAAGTTTGAGACCAGCGTGGGCTACAAACTGAGCTCAAGGTGAGCCTGAACTGAACAGGGAGACCCTATCTCAAAAAGACCAAAAAAAAAAAAAAAAAAAAAAAAAAAAAAAAAAAAAAAGGAATTATAATTACTGTATTTTACATTTTTATACCAAGTCTTCAAAATGCAGTGTGTAATTTACAACTACAATACATATCAGTAAAAATAGCCTCATTTCAACTGCTCAATAGGAAATGGGACCAGCATAGTAATATAGGATAGAAAGAAATCGGACAATCCCATTGCAATGTTACTGACAGGCTATTTAGACTAACTATAAATGGTAGGCAAAATTCTGTAGAGAAACTATAAATTATCACTATTTACCTCTAGCATCTAGAGTACTGTAACAGAAATGTGTATGACACTGCTACAACCAAGATCTTTTTGCTGTTTTCTTGCAGTACTAGGGACCAAACTCGGGGGTGCTCTACCATGGAGCAACACCCCCAGAATTTTTATATTTTTATTTTTAGACAGGGTCTTGCCAGTCTGGGTACTTGTGATCCCCCTTCCTTGCCTCCCTTGTAGCTGAATCACGGGCACTACACTAAGACTGTATTCAAAATGATCTGTAACAGCCTCAAAAAACTAAAGATGCTGCATGAACAAAAATGAATTCAGACCAAACAACAGCACGATACATGGATTAATTAAGGAAATGTTAATTTTTACAGTGTACACTACCCCCTAGTGGACATAAGACACCTCTGCTTCAAATGAGGTAGAGATGCCTTTTTCTTTGCAAATGGAGAAAAAAAAAATCAGTCGTGAAAGTTGGTTATTTCACCCAAATCTCTTCGGTTTTGAAAGAGTACACCACACTGTATGAGTGGACTGGCAGATGAGCAACAAATCAGTTATCAGCTGAATCTCACTGATCTGGAACTTAGGGACAAGAAAAAAAGAAGTGCTTTTCCCTGTAGCATTAAAAAAAGTCGTTCTGAATAGAGATTTGACCAAAAGGTAAAAAACTCACATGAAGGAAAAATAAAGGAGGCACTCATACTGTAAGATGGGTCCCCAGCCCCCAGGGCACGGACCAGTCAAGAACCTCCCCGTTTACTGCTGCTCCCCAAGGCTAACATCGCTGCCTGAGCGCCACCTACCGGCGGGTCCCTAAGGCACGCGATCCCACAGGGAGGGACTCCGACTGAGGACTGCACACTGGAGAGACCTAGGCGCAGGCTCTTTCAGGACCCAATGTCACAATAAAGTACACAGTATCTTACAAATAAAATAATAACGAGTACACCATAGAATCATGCCTAGAAAACCAAGGCAAACTTAGCACTCATCTGACTCTGTCCTTGAAAAAAGCCTACTGTGCTCTATATTCTAAAAGCAACAGAAATAACTTAAAAATCCGACAGAAGCAAAACTAAGCTAATTCTGTATTTCCTTTGTGCTTCTGCCTTCTGGGCATCTTGCCACTAACCTGTTACAGCCCTAGACAAGCTGCAAGGAGCCGTGAGGAATTCCTGCACCAAATGCTTATATTAATGTCAAATGACAATAATGACTCATATATACTTCAGCAACTACTCTCAAACCTTATGCCACAATTTCTTACAAAGCAGATACAGAGGGGAAAAAAATTAAAAGGAACTACTTCAAAGACCTTGTTACCAAAGATGAATCTTCCCA
The DNA here is from genome assembly GCA_004363535.1 of Dasyprocta punctata. Lineage (NCBI taxonomy): Eukaryota > Metazoa > Chordata > Mammalia > Rodentia > Dasyproctidae > Dasyprocta > Dasyprocta punctata. The sequence continues at coordinate 49,865 of RJWM01004696.1, forward strand.
ACAACTAAATTTTGGAAGCAGCCTATATGTTCATCAACAGATGAATGGATAAAGAAAATGGAGTACTACTCTGCCAGAAAGAAGGATAAACTTGAGTTGTCTATGGGAAAATGGATGTACCTTGAGAACATAATGTTAAGTGAAATAAAGCAGACTTACAAGCTTAACTATCACATGATTTCTCTTATATGAGAAACCAAAAATATAAATAAATAAAAGATAATAGGAAACAATGAGACATCATTGAAGGGGATCAATAGACAGAAGAGGGCAGTAGGGGAAGAAAATTAAAAAAAAAAAAAAGAATTAAGATGAGGTCGGGTATGGTGATGCACGTGTACAATCCAAGCACTTGGAAAGCTGAGGCAGGAGGATTTCCCCAAGCTCTAGGCCAGCCTGGGCTACACAGTGAGTTCAAGGTCAGCCTAAAATGCACAAGACACCTTGTCTCAAAAATAAATAAATTAAAGAATTAAGGTATGTTATATACATATACCAATCTCCACAATGAATATAGTCATTCAATGCTGTAAAGGTGTACTACTGAAAGTTAAAAAAAAAAAAAAACCTAACACCTTTAAATCTCCACACCCCCCGCTTTTGGGAGACAGTGTTTGCCTATGTAGTTCAGGCTGACTTGAACTCACTATGCAGCCTCAATTGCCCTTGAACCTTCAGTGAATCTGCAGTGATCTTTCTGCCTCAGCCTCTCGAGTGCTGGAATTATAAGAATGTGCCACCATGCCTAGTTAATTCACCACTTTGTATCTCTATTTTTTAAAAAAAATTTACAAATATTGGCATCACAGTTAAAGATGGTATCAATTATTCTTTCCTAAGACACTCATGAAATTCTTGGTAAAAATGTCCTCTGAGGCCAGGCATGGTGGTGCACACCTGTTATCCCAGCACTCATGAAGCTGAGGCAGAAGAATCACTGCAAGTTCATGGCCAGCCTGGGTTATGCAGTGAGCTCAAGCCAGCCTGAACTATATAGCAAGATCTTGTCTCAAAAACGAAACAAGCAAACAAACAAGAAATAAATATCCTCTGAGACCCAGCTCAATAATTAGTATATTCATGGCAACCACATTTCTCCTTTTTCTCTGGTATCTGATTTAATGAATAATGTAATACTTGATTGCCTAGGCTTTTTTAAAGCATCGACTCAAAAATAAAAAACAACACTTGTTATTTCAAAACAGCTGTGCTTCTGTTTTAATGAGCACTAAATCTCAGGGATGATTTGACCAATGCTGACATCTCAGAATCCTGAGTGAGGAGGGGGCGGTGTGTCTCACTGGTTGGGGTCTGAGGCCTTCTGCAGTCATCCTGAATGAAAATTGGTCTTTGTTTCCCTTCTGTGGCACTGAAGACTCAACTCAGGGCCTTCACACAGCTATATCCCCAGCATTTTCATTAAGAGACAAGGTCTCACCTACTCTCTAAGTTGCCCAGGCTGGATATAAACTTGTGAAATTCTTGGTTCAGCTTCTCAGAGTGGCAGGATTACAGGGGTATGCTACCACACTTGGCTGAGCACTTTTTTTAATGCATTTTGTGTGGTAAACATAAACTTGCATGTTTGTAAAAAATTCCCCCATTCATTTATATTCCTGTTTCCTTCCCCTTCTTAGCACAGTATTGGGGAGTGTTATGGTTAGTATCTGGATATCCCCCCAAAGCCTCATGCAGTCATGGGGGCAGGCTTCTAGAGTTAGTGAATGATTCATGGTCCATTGCTGGGATTATGGGTGAGTGCTACACCTAAGTGGGTGTGGGCTAATACAAGGGACAGAAAGAGTCTTCTCTCTACACTCCTCCCTTTTTGGCTCTGGTTGTTTTTGCTGTTTTCTGCTGCCAACAACTGTTGCCCTCTGCCATGCCACCCTGCCCTGGAGCCAGCTGAATGTGGACTGAAACTTCCACAAACTGTGAGCCAAATAAATCTTTCCTTCCTTAATTTTGGGCATCAGATGTTTTGTCTCAGTAATGAGAGAAAAGTAACCAAGACAGGGAGTTAGAAACAAGGTTAAAGAGTAAGAAAGTCAACCATGCACTTACAGGTGGAGGAAGGAGGACTGCAAGTCTGAGTCCAGTCTGGGTTACTTACAGACTGAGTGAGATACTGTCTCAAAATTAAAAATAAAAAAAAAAATAAATAAAGGGCAGCTCAGGGCAAATGCTCTGGGTTCAACCCCAAGTGAGGGAGTAGCAAGGAGGTAACTGAAGTAACTCTTGACTTATAAAGTAGAAAAACGTAACATAAAAGGACTATCTGGCAGAATTAACTGCAAAATGAAGTTTGCAGTGGACATTCACAGCTAAAATACCGTCTCCCTTCCCCCACATATCTTCATGGATCCCCACTTCCCTCAACAGAAGCTGAAATGTTTCCTCACACTTGCACCTAAGAACGTTACCTAGGATCAGTCAAAATTTGAGCATCAGAAACCAAGGCACAGAACCCGTCAGAAAACGCACGGCTCTTCCACTCACCACCGAGGCCCTGTGGCGGAGGACTGGTAGAGGCCTCCTATACCTGGCAACAGCAAATGCAGAGTACACAGCATGGGGCTGGCCACAGAATGCGGTGACATTTCCACTGTGAGGATTCTGAACCTTGTTACTAGCTGTCTCTTCCTTTGGTGCTCTTTAAAGAGTGTGAGGTATTTCACAGCTCAATAAAATGGATACACCTTGAGACCCTATGTTAAGTGAAATGAAACAGACACACAAGCTTAAATACTGCAAGGTTTCTCTTACATGAGAAACCCAAAGGATAAATAAAGAGCAAAATAAAAGAGACTACGAAGTTGGGAGAGACCTTTACCAAATGGGAAGGGGATTGTGTGGCTTGTGTCTAGGTGTCTCCCCAAAGCCTCATGCGGTCATGGGTGGGGCTTTGCAGAGGTGGTCAGAACGGGAGTGTGTGATGCTGAGATCAAGGGTGTGTGATTACTAGATTAGTCCACAGATTGGTTTGGTATCGTTCTGAGTAGGAATAAGGGTGCCCCACACTGGGTGTGAGCCTGGATATGATGTAAGGGACAGAAAGAGGGCTGCTGTCATCACTTGCCGTTTTCTTCACTACTTTGCTGTCTTCTGCCATCATGAACTGTTTCCCCTCTGTGATGTCTCTCTGCCATGCCACCCTGCCTTGGAGCCAGCAATCTATGAACTTAAACCTCTACAAACTGTGAGCCAAAATAAATCTTTCCTCCTTTAACTTCAGATGTCAGGTATTTTGTCACAGCAATTAACACAGGGATGAGAAAAGAATTAAGATGTTTTATATACATATATATATATACACACATATATACACACACACACACACACCCCAGTTTCACACAAGGAATGTGATCATTATATATGACAAATATGCTAACAACAAACTGAAATAAATAAATACCCTAGTCTGCTTAAGATAGCCAAAAAACTGGCTGGCATGTGTTTCTTGCTACAGATGTAAAGTCTAAATGAACTAGACAGGGAAAAAAAGGGAGTTAAATGATTGGGAGATGGAAGGGAAGAATGGACTAAAGGTTAATAAACTAAATGTCTCTTTGGTACTAAATGGAGTCAAAGTAGAGCACTGAATTCCACTTACCTCTTCATTAACAATGTCCTACCTAGTTAAAAAGCCTTTTAAAACAGTACTAAATTGGCCATTTCTGGATGGTGGGTGGAGAGAACCGGGCCTCATCAGGTGATCTCCACCTGGAAACCAGTGCCATGCATGGGCTGCTGCCGGAGTGGGGACAACCAGACCCAAGCCTCTCTCTGTGAGTCAGCACCATTCGTGGACTGCAGAGGAAGAGAACAAGGCCTCACCAGGAAGGGATCCCTGCTGGGAAACCATATCATTTTCATTGCTTTTTAAGGTTGGGTTTTATTCTTTTGTTTTGTTTGATTATGTTAAAATCTGATGACATGAGCAGCTATTTAAAAGATAGCAAGACATATTATGGTAGCCATTTTGGATTTCCTATTGGCTTGTTTGAAGTCCTTTATTGCATTCATTGTTTTATTTTTATTGTTTCTATTCTATTCTGTTCTGTTTGACTTTTACTATGTCTGAAGGTATCTGCAGTTATTTTGAAGACAACAAAAGGCACTACAGTAACTATTGTTGATTTTGAAAGGTTTTGAAGTCCTGTATCACTTATACTGGTTTATTTTAATTGGTTTTATTCTGTTCTATTTTCCTTGGTTTTATCTTCTTTAAAAAAAAAAGGTACTAAATTCATACTAGTGATCTAGCTCCAACTAAGTAGACTAGTGCATCATAGTGGGGAGAGGGGGAGGCTCAAAGAGTGAGGGCACCTAAATTTAATACCTTATATTTTGGTACTGGGGTTTGAACCCAGGGCCCCCCAAAGGCTAGGCAACCACTCTACCATGGAGCTATTCCCAACCCCTCTTTCTATGTTATTTTGGGACAGGATCTCACCAAGCTGCTCAGATTAGCCTCAAACTTGAGATCCCCATCTTAGCCTACCAAGTATCTGGGATTATAGGGATGTCCCACCAAACCCAACTTAATTCCAAATTTTAACTGGACAAATCTGCCATGTAATCATACCTAAATCAACTACCTCTTCAGCCTTCTAAAATCAGTCCTTGAATATTTCAAAGATTTTCTCTAGCACTAAAATGACCATTTTATTATTAGAATGAGTTCAATCTTACTGCTACTGGAAGGTTCTTTTGAGTCTTACAATTACTGTTCAATAGTCTTCCCTGCTGGACTGGGGGACAGGATACAAGCTATACCCCCAGCATCTATGCTAATGTTAAACATCAAATAAGGAAGAAATGTGGCTAATGGCACCTGCTTTTTCCCATTTTTTACATGTTTATTAATGAAAAAAATTAGGCATACTTCGCCTAACTAAAATCAAGCTAATATTCTAGAAAGTTTAATGTGTTTTTGTTCTGATAAAAATAAAAGCCCTTTAAAAAAAAAACCAAAAAACCGAAAATAAAAAAACAGCTTGATACACTCATTTTCACTCACTAGGTCACTCCTGTCTGCTTTCCTCACAGTTGGGTGTTTCATAGATAAATCAATATTCTCTGCAATCTGTTTGGCATACCCAGGTATTTTCCCTGGCCTATGAGCTAGTGGCTATACTTGCATAGAGCTATCATACACTACTTAATTCAACTCTTTTCCTTCAGGTGAATTCTAGTCTCAAATACCACAATCACAACAAAATTTAATGCCTAAAGGCTCCATTAATACGAAATCCCCATGCTTGCAATAGCAGACAAAAACAGATAAAAGTAGAGCTACTGAATTTTTCAGCAAGGCAAAGGCGAGCCTCAATTGGTACAGATTTGCACAGTCACTCTCTCCCTCTTCTCCCTCTCCCCCTTCCCATACTGGGGACTAAACCCAGGGCTTTCATACTAAGCTACACTCCCTGCCCATTTTTAATTTTTTAATTTAGAGATAGAGTTCTGCTACAGTCACTCGGTTGCCCAAGCTGGGCTTAAATTTACAATCTTCCTTTGTCAACTTCTCCCAGAGAGCTGGGATTACAGGCATGTACCATCACACCCAGGTAGATACGCACTCTTAATCCAGGTGTGCTACTGGCACAATTAGTTTAGGAAAAGAAATTAAAGTCTTCATATTCTTAAATTAACTCATGAAAACTGAATACATAAACAATGTATTGGGTGATACTATGTACCCCCAAGTCCTCATATACTTTTCATGAGGCTGAGTCTGGCGCTTGTGTTCAGTTTGTTGTCTAGAGCTGGGACTGATGATGTGAGTGCTGCACCCACCCAGGGGTGGAGTTGAGATACAGTGTAAAGGAGGCGGGTCTTCCTCTTACTCACTTCCACCTTCTCTCACTCTTGCCAGTGCACCCCGCGGTTGCAGTTGTGTCAGCCATAAATGGCAGCCCTGCCACACCATGCTGCCTTGGAGCCAACTAAGTATGGACTGAAACTCCAGAGAAACTGTAAGAAATAAACCTTTCCTTCCCTAATTTTGGGTGTCAGGTATTCTGTCTTGGCAATGAGTGAAAAGTAACTAAGACAAACGATAACTCAAATAAAATAAAAACGTAGTATTTATCTGAAACATCCCATTTTCCTATCCTCTGTTGATAAATGACATTTACAGGGCTTTGAAAATGTTTGCCTTACTTTAGACAAATTTAATGCTATTTTGTGGGGCTGACACGTAAGTGACAAACAATTTTTCCACTTACTAAAATATAGATGTTCATTCTCTTTACATTTAAGATGAAGCACCATCTCTGCAAAATCTGGTAGCAGTAAAACCCAATACTGCATAAGGCTGAGTATTAGGTTAGGATCCTCTTTACACTCTACTCCTTCCTTAGCTGGAGTTAAATTAGTCTAAGTAGATTTAAAAATAAAGTATGGCCACAGGTTCTTACACTGGGACCATGTATCTCCTCATTCCTTAGAGCAGTATTTTCTTCTAGACGATTAGGAGGTAATATAAAAACCATTTAACACACACTTTATTTCAGACATAAAAAGCAGTCTTTCTGTCATTTTGAAAGGCAGCTGTCAATTAAGATGCAAGCAGGGGCCAGGAATATAACTCAGTGGCACAGCGCCTGCCTGGAAACGTGAGGTCCTAAGTTCAATTCCCAGTAGCAAAAAAAAAAAAAGTCAGCAGTTTACTAAATGTTACTGTACACTGCTGGAAAGTAGACATAAATGCTCCCTAGAAAGCATCCCGTAGTCACAGGTCACCTTATTCTGCCTCCACAACCAGCATGGTCCAATACTGACCAGCACAGTCTCATATTCCACACCAGCTGAATGAAGAGATCAACTAGAAAATCGTTGAGAGCAACTCCATAGAGGAAAGATAATTACTGTACTGTCTGGGGGAGTGGAAATTCAAGAACCTCCAAAACTTGTAGGACTAAAACTACTCACTGTAAATTGTAGGAATATGTGGAAAAAGGAACTTTTCAATATCTTCACAAACCATATCATGCTTCTGCTCAATAGTCTTAGCCATTACATTAATTCTATAGGTTGTACACTTAAAAGGACCAAATGCTAAGCCTCAAAGATACAGTACCATACTTAAGCTTTTCGCTCCTTCCAGCAGCGCTGACAATCCTACCATTATTTTCCTCAATATGACTGGTTCACATATTAAAAGGCTGCTCTCAGCTGGGCATGGTGTAATCCCAGTAGTTGGGAGGCTGAGGCAGGAGGATTACTGCAACTTCAAGGCCAGCCTGGGCTACAAAGTGAGTTCAAGGCCAGTCTGAACTGCATGGTTAAATCCTGTCTCAAAGACAAAAATAAAGTAAAATAAAAGACTGTTCACTATCTCAAGGTTTTTAAAACAACTTGTTGTTCAAGAAATCAAATTTACATAAAATTCTTGAAGACATTGGTGTAGGCAAAGACTTTATGAGTAAAAAGTCAGACTGCACAGGAATTATCACAAAGAATCAACAAATGGGATCTCATCCTACTGAAAAGCTTCTGCACAGCAAGAGAAACCACCAACAGTGTGAAGAGACTACCCACAATGTGAGAGAAAATGTTTGCAAGTTGTCCCTCATATAAAGGATTAATACCAAAAACCTATAAAGAACTTAAAAAAATCAGTCTTCCAAGATTTAAAGACCCAATCCAAAAATGGGCATCTGAGATGAACACACACTTCTCAGATGAAGAAGTACAAACAGCAAATAAACACATGAAAAAATGTTCAACAGCACTGGCCATTCGAGAGATGCAAGTGAAAGTAAAACTGAGATTCCACCTCACCCCAGAAAGAATGGCTAGTATTAAGAAGTCAACCAATAACAAATGCTGGAGGGGCTGTGGGCAAAAAGAAACCCTTCTCCACTATTTTGTGGCAATGCAGGCTGGTGCAACCACTGTGGAAGTCAGTGTGGAGATGCCTCAAAAACCTAGGATTGGAGGTCCCATTTGACCCAGCTATTCCCCTTCTGAGTATCCTCCTGGAAGACCTAAAAGCACCCTACCACAGTGATATATGTGCATCTATGTTTACAGCTGCCCAGTTCATAATAGCTAGATCTTGGAAACAACCTAAGTGCCCCTAGACTGAGGAATGGATAAAAAAGATGTGCTATTTCTACATATTGGACTACTACTCAGCTGTAAAGAACAATAAACTAGACATTTTCACTCTTAAATGGATGAGTACTGAAAATATACTTCTCAGTGAACTAAATAAGTCACACATATGTAACTGTCACATTGTCGCAGTGGTGTGATGAATTGAAACAAAATCTATGTATATAAAAAATTAGTTAAGACAGTTAAAGAATTTTGAGTGAAAAGTAGTTTTCTCAGGGTCATCTTCAGATTTCATTTTTAATGCGAAATGTTTATTTGAAAACAATAGAGCAACCATAACAAAAAAGATAGTCATATAGCAGGTTTCTCTTGATTCACTGAGGCAAAAGTTTTGTGCTAATAATTTGTTAGATACTGTTTCATGTCTGTATTTTTATCCTAAATAATTTCTGGGAATATAATAATATGCAATGTGCTGATGATTGTTACTCTCTTATTGGCTGGTTGTGAAATTGCTTTGTTTTGGTTTCTTACTTTCCTTTTGCTTAAAATTTTTAAAAAATCAAATTTACATAAGGTTAGAGCCTTTAATATTTCACAGATTATAGTTTGGTCTGGAAACTGAAGAGTCCTAAGAGACTCACTTGGAGTAAATAACTCAATGGATTGTGTATTTTTCTGTGATTTCAGAGGATTATTCTTTCTGTGCTAAGCCAGGGAAAAAAATGATCTAGACACCTCAAATAAATATAGATGCACATACAGAGGCAGATGTAATATGATGGAACCTCGTGCATGTAATACTGGTCCAAATTAATCTACTTATGAATAGTTTGAATCTCTGAAATAATGTACCAACATTGGACTCAGTTCTTGCTAGCAACATAAATCATTAACATTATATGAACAACAGGCTACCAAATAATAAATTACCCTTGAAATAGTGTAAGTAAGCAGTGATTTTCTTAAAATAGGAAATTGCCTTCTACCTCTGGGACACAGAGGTAGAAGGCATTTCTCCATAAGTACACCCTTTTGTAGTATATGTACTTATTACTTATCTTCATTAGTCTCTTGCCTGTTGATGGAACAAAACACATACGCAACACTCACTCACAACTTACGGGAAAGGTTTAGTTGGTTCCCATGGGTTTAGTTCATGGTTGGCTGGCTAGAAGGCAGAAACACCACAGTAAAAGGGCCTGATGGGAAGAAAGTTGCTCAAGCCATCAAGAAGTAGTGAACAAAGGGAGGAACCAGTGACAAGAACATACCCTTTTAGGTCACCACCCCAGTACCAGCTTTTTTCAGTCAGGCCCCACTTCTGAAACATGAGTTCTGTGAGACATTTCAGATATAAAACATGTTACCCAAAAAAGCAAGAAAATAAAATCGCCTACGAGCATCTGAGCAACCCTGTTTCAAAAGAGATGATATCTCATTGTCAAGACAATTATCAATAATCACAACTTACAAACAAAAAAAGCAATGCTAACAACATTTGGTGTTGAGGAGAAAACTGGCTCTAACGTTGATACTGTAAGATGGTTCACTAAGAATACTACTTCTTAGAATTTATTGTAAGGTAAACTCTCAAAAGAATACCTCCAGAATCACAATCACAACAATCATACCAAAGCCTACAGGAAAAAAAAAAAACTAAGTGTAATACATAACATCAAGGAAAAATACTTATTCTGTACAAGTAAAAGCACACTTCAAAACAGCATAATCTCTTAACTAAGCGTTGGGTTACAGCAAGGGAATGTTCTGTAGCCTGACTAAGGTAATGGCTTCACATCTGTATATATTTATCAAAACTAACTTTAAAAAGGTGGTCTTAATTATATATAAATTAGACATTAATAAAGGTGACTTAAAGGAAAATGCTACATTAATCTTGCGTTCACTGAGGGCAGGAAATGCATCTTAATTTGGGAACAGAATTTGTTTGGATTTGAGGTCAAGAACTACATTGATTAACTAGGCATCCTGTTTGAACAATTTGAGCAATGGACCAATACAAGAGGAAAGAGAGAAGGAAAGCAGCCAACAAGGTGGGTCATGCCTATTTGCTGCATTATATGTATCAGCCCTAACCCTAAATCATCAATAAAACCATCAAACTTAAAAAATGCTTGCAATTAGGGAATTCTTCTGTAGAAGCTGTTCAGAGGGCTGAGCAGAATGTCTAGATTTAACACGTACAATCCCAGAACCACAGAAAAAGTAAATCTCAAAATCTTTAAGTTATCTGATAATTGGCCAAACCGAACCCAAGGCAGAACACTGGAATTTCAGAGGGTAATGAATGGGAAAGCTAGATAAATTTAGCCAGAATTCTGAAGTGAAGAGACTGATTCCGAGATTAATCCTTAAAATGGATCTGTATATTCAAATACATTGTTTAATATAATCTTCAGATCCATCTCTGAAGACCTCCACAGAAATGTCCTCAGCAACCTCCCAAATGACATGACATGGATCAAAAGTGCAGGGTCAAAGGGCTTATTTCTAACTTCACCCTGCTAGAAATTTCAATCTTTAAGCAACCTCAATGCTTCACACCTACACACCCATGCCCAGAGGATGACGAAGTTATAAATGAAAGGTGTGTCAGATTTTAAAACAGAAAAAACTCTCTTTATTTGTTCTGACAGTCCTCGGGGCCGGTAAAGACAAGGGTCAACAAGGACAAAAGAACAAGGCACCATCTGCCCATCTCCTCCGCATTTTCTTTCTCTCTGTTTCATCGTTCTCTAACATCCTCATCTGAAGGCAGAAACGTAATTCTCTCTTCCCTGGAACTGACAGGAAGGCCCTATGAAGTAGGAAAATTCAACTGATTTAGAACAAAGACATTTCTCTAGAACATACCATGCTCTCTTTTAAAAAACCTGACAGTCAAAGGAGTTTAAAACAACAAAAACCCCGAGCGGCGCAGGCACCGATCAGGACTCAATATGGACTGCCTTCTGGGGTCCTGAGCCCAGGACCTTGGAGGAGAACGAGAAGGGCCCCGCGAGGGGCCCCCGCCTGGCCCAAGCGGCACCGGCGCGCGGGCTTGGAATCAGGGACAACACCCCCCACCCTTCCCGTGAGCAACCTGCTGTTTCGGAGGTCTGGCTGGATTGATAGCAACCAAGGAACATCAACCAACTTTTGTTTTGTAGATTTGGCCAGGCCTGTGGTCAGCAACCCAAGCATCTCTTTACAGTGGGCAATGTAGTAAGTATGGGGGATTCTCTTCTGCCTTGTCTTTTATTATTAATAAAATATAAAAAATAAAAATAAAAAAATAAAACAACAAAAACCACAACCCTATAAAATTCCTAATTCCACAGGACTGAAGTCAAGCCAACTACTGATACATCTCAAAGGCTTCTCACCTTCCCTGTCACTACTGGGCTGGCCAAGCCAGGCAGTTCCCTACCTTTTAAAAAAACTTTCCACACTAAAAAATCAGTGTGTCAGATACAAAATCCTTCTCTCTAACCCTTACATATACTTTGGAAGTGGAACTCTGCTCTCTAACAAGCTAGTAAAGGGATGATGCTAAAGAGAAACAGCAAGGACTCTTGTTTTTTCAGGCTACTTGTCACCTGGTTGCCTATAAGCATCACACAACTTCTCTGTAGTAATTAATTAGCCCAATCTGAAATTCCTCCAACACTGAAAGAATCAGTTTCATCACCATTTTTTCCCCATGGAGGACCAGACGTGGCACAACTCAGGAGCGGAAAAATTCATCATTGTGACTAAAAAACAGCATCAGACTGCATAGGCAAGAGAGCACAAGGAAGGAAATGTCAATGAAATAACTAAATAATACATCAGTTTGAAAAATAAAAGTGTGTGTAAGTGAAAATGTGGGGTCAAGGAATAAGTTCTGAGATTACTGTGGAAAAAAAAATCAACAGGAAGATAGAAGTCCCCCTACAAAGACAGCCTAGTCTGTAAAGGCGAAGGGATCTCAGGCTAGGCTAATGCTGGTGTAATGAAAAGCACAAAGAAACAGTGGCAGCGCTGATACACGCGTAAGAGAAGAGACTGCAAAATGCAAATATCCCACTGTGAAAACAAAGCTGATTTCAAAATGTCTGCAGACATCTAAACGAAGAAGAGAGGGGGAAAAAATAAGAGTGACTGAGGAGGTCTAAAACTCCCTGCTAAAGCATGCCTGTAATCCCAGCACTCAGGAGGCTGGGGCAGGATTGCCGTGAGTTTGAGGCCAGCCTGGGCTACAAAGTGAGTTCAAGGCCTAGCTGAACTATATAGCAAGACTGCTTGAAAAAGAAAAAAGAAGAGCCTGTTGCAAAGACAAAAGGGAAAAACATTTCCAGAGTTGCATGATCACCACCTCTTGGGTCACAGAATCGTCTGATTTTAAACAGACATGAGGAATAACAAAAGCCCAGGGAAAGTAAGTAAACTGGCCAAGGTCACATTCTCCTAGTCACTGAGATAAGAATAAATCCCTACATACTATTCAAAGAGTTGGCTCAAAATTTTTTAATTTCCAGCAATCAAATTGACTTTTTTCCCCCCAATTCTATTCATTAATAGATAAATATTTACTGCTACCAAAGACTACTTAAAAACAAATAGCAATGGCCTGGAGTTATTTCTTAGATGTTACAAAACAATACACAGGTCAAATGTTACTGGCTAGTTTTATGGGAGCCAATATAGATTACCTGTCTCCTGAAATTTCTTTCCTGCTTTATGATTGTCTTAGTTACTTTTCACTCGTTGCCGAGACAAAATACCTGACGCCCAAAGTTAGGGAAGGAAAGGTTTATTCTTACAGTTTCTCGGGAGTTTCAGTCCATAAAGTTGGCTCCAAGGCGGCATGGGGTGACGGGGCTACAGTTCATGGTGGCTGCAAGCCACAAGCCGTGCGGGCAAGAGAGAGAAAAGCGGAAGGGGAAGACCCACCTTCCCTTATGCTGTATGTCAGCTCCACCCCTGGGCGGGCACAGCGCTCACATTGTCAATCAACAAACCAATAACAACCCAATAACTCAGCCCCATCAAAATTATATGAGGACTTGGGGGTACATGCATATCCTATACATTCCACCCCTGGACCCCCAAGGACTCATGTACATTCTTACTACAAAAGACATTTAGTCCATCTCTAAGAGTTGCCAAAGTTCTAACAGTTTCAGCATTGCTGAAAAGTCCAAGTTCCAAATCTCTTTCGAGATCTATGGCAAACTCTTAACCGTAACCCCCTGTACAAATGAAAACCAAGTTAAGCACTTCCAACATATAAAGGCACAAGATAAACATTACCATTCCAAAAGTTACAATCAGGGGAATACAAAGCATTGGAACCACAGCAAGTCCAAAATCCAGCAGGGCAAACATTAAGTTCTGGAGTTCTCTGCTCAGCATCTGAAGTAATCTGGTTACAAGCTCCAACAGGCTTGAGTGACTCCACCCCTGCGGCACTTTCAGGGGTTTTAACTTCCAAAGCCTTCCTTGGAAGGTCCATGTTCCTTGGCTCCACCCTTACATCTTTACACATTGCTCTCTGCAGGCGAGGCGGAAGCTGCCTTAGCCTTTTCTTGTACTTAAAACCAGCGCCACGTGGATGCCGCCAAGGCCCGCTGCAGGCTGGAGCAGTAGCCAGGCTTTCCTCTCTCTTGGCTGTAGGGGTTGGCTGCCTGGATCACTGAGCTCTCTGAACCTGACTGTGAGGAACAGCTTCTCTATGCCACCGTTCTGGAATCTGGTGTGGCCGCTGCCATTTTGGGACATGGCGTGGCCTCTGTCGCCACTCTGGGACAAGGCACTCTGCAGCTTTTTCCTCCGAGCAAACTCTTTCACTTTTGAAGGCCTGAGGCTGCAAAGGGCGGAGGCCCGCTGCTTCCCAGGAAGCCCCCAGGCCATCTTTTTTATTCTCTTGTTCCTTTTCAGCAATCAAGGTCTCAGCTCCATCTTTACAGTCCACAGCTTCCTGGCCAAACTCATGTTTTAAATCGCCATGCTGGGCTCCTTGCTCTTTATCCACAACATAAATCTGGCTAAGAGCCCCCAGCAAAAGCCAGGCCACCATTTCAATGTTTGGCTGCCTCATAATTTCTGTCTGTAGAGTAATTAATCCTTTGCCCTTAATCTCAGTCTCAGGCAAAGTCTCTGGGCATGGGCAAAACGTAGACAAACTTTCTGCCAAACCGTAACACACATCGTGTGGAGTCCAACACCCAATGTCGTTCTTCTTCCCGGCAGAAATCTCCCGAGCCTGGTCTTTACCGGCAGGCTTTCTATCAACCTTCTGGTCTCCTGAGCTCTGACCAGAATCTCCCATACAAAACAGCCTAAGCCGTTCCAGCTCTATGCATGTAGACGGCATCTCCGAACCTTTCCAAACTTTCCCCGCAAGCCACTTCCAAAGGCTCTCAAACCACATGGTCAGGAATAGTCACAGCAACGACCCCACTCCTGGTACCAAATTCTGTCTTAGTTACTTTTCGCTCGTTGCCGAGACAAAATACCTGACGCCCAAAGTTAGGGAAGGAAAGGTTTATTCTTACAGTTTCTCGGGAGTTTCAGTCCATAAAGTTGGCTCCAAGGTGGCATGGGGTGACGGGGCTACAGTTCATGGCGGCTGCAAGCCGCAAGCCGTGCTGGCAAGAGAGAGAAAAGCGGAAGGGGAAGACCCACCTTCCCTTACGCTGTATGTCAGCTCCACCCCTGGGCGGGCACAGTGCTCACATTGTCAATCAACAAACCAATAACAAACCAATAACTCAGCCCCATCAAAATTATATGAGGACTTGGGGGTACATGCATACCCTATACAATCATCATTTCTTAAGCATAAAGATTTAGAAAAAGCTTCAGCTAACAAAAAAATTACAAGAGAAAGAAGTCCTAATACATGCTCCTACAGATGTACCTCGAAAACTTTACGCTAAGCATTACAAGCCTAATGGAAAGGGCCACACAGTGTATGACTCCATTTATATGGAATGTGCAGCATAGGTAAATCCATAAAAACAGAAAGCAGACTAACGGTGATGACAGAGGGTGGGGAGTGGGAACAGACAGTGATTCCAATGGGTATAGAGTTTCTTTTGGGGGTGAGAAACATCCTTTGAAACTAGTGGAATGTTCTCACAAAGCTTTGTGAATATAATAAAATCCACTAAATTGCAAAATTAAAAAGGTGAATTTTACGCCATGTGAATTAACATCAAAAAAACAAAAACCTAGAACACCCTAAAACATTTAGGTTTTCCTTCAATACGTACTGAGACTAGTATTTAGTCTACAAACTAGAATGGAACAGCAGAATAAAATGAGAAGTATCTTTTTAGTATAAAAACTGTTCTGAAGAAAGAAATTTCAAATTAAAATTTGAAGCTAAATACCTAAGATCCAAGTACAGACATGCTGACTCATGGTACAGTTTTAGCACTTTAATGTCCCTAGAGTTTGGTATGTCTAATCTAGAATGGTATCCTACTCCCTCACCCCACTTTTCTACTTAGCCTTCAAAATTCAGCTCAACTGTTACGCTCTAAAAATGTCTTCTCACACACACACACACACAATCTTCACATTCTACCTATCTTTGCACTGAAGCCAAGCATACACAAGACCGGTGTTTCAGTAATATGCATACTCCAACAATCTGGAGAGCTTTAAAAAAACACAACACAACAAAACAAAACAAAACACACGTTGGGGATGGCAACTGTCAAACTTACAAACACCCCAGATAACCACAAACCAAATACTCAAATTATAAACAAGTGTTCATCCGAGAAAATATCTTGTAGTTGCTACAACTCTCATCAATATATCATCAACCCTGCCAACCAAACCAGAAGATTCTGATAAGAAATAGGCACATTTGACCAGTATCCCTTCTTGAATCGCAGTCAGTGGCAGGCACCTGAATAGAGCTCCTGGTACTTTTAATTTAACCCTTATTTGAACCATAATAACAAACAGGGTGGTCAAGTGCTTTATCTAAAAGACACAGTGTTACTTAATAAGAATAGCTCTTTGGACTGGGAATGTAGCTCAGTGATAGACTGTATGTATGAGACCTTGGCCAGACCTGATCCCTAGCTCCACCAAATAAATACATAAGAGCTCTTTTACAGTCAAAGGCAAACCTCAACCTTTATAAGCTGTAAATCACTGTGTTTTCAACTGTGAAAAGAAGTAACTTTTTCTAAAAACCAAAGCAAGAATGTTATTTGCAGGTACAGAGGGATTACACTGAGAAATAACTTTTCCTTAGTTTTTCTAAATGGGAGAAATTAATTCGGGTGTCCCCTCTAAGTTGAAAACAAAAAACTCAAAACTTGATTTAATACATCAACAAGCACAAGATTATACCAATCTATATTTTGGCTTACTAAGTAAAAACATTCTTATTTAGAACTATCATTAGATTTGTTAGTCCGATCCAGGGACACCTCAAACCTATTTTACTGGTAAGCAGCAACAGAAAAAGACAGGAATAACTGCTCTATACGTCCTTCCCACAGAACCAGAAATTCCCCCAAATCCAGGAACTCCAGAGGACAAGAAAGGTCCACACCACCTGAACCAGGAACATTCAACCTTAAGGCAAACTATATTAATGAACTGCATTACTGAACAGGGTATCATACTTATGCAAAAGTCTCTAGTTAAATTACTTCTTTGTGCACTTGGGAGGCTGAGGTAAGAGGAGCGCTGTGAGTTCGAGGCCGGCTTGGGCTACAATGCGTGCACAAGGCCAGCCTGAGCTACACCTGAGCTACACAGGGTGACCCTGCCTCAAAAAACCAGGGCCGGGAGTTTGGCTCAGTGACTTAAGCGCCTGACAGGTTCGAGGTTGTGAGTTCAATCCCCGGTGCAGCTAAAAAAAAAAAAAAAAAAAAAAAAAAAAAAAAAAATTACTTCTTCGTGGAGGATACATCTCAACTATAAAATAGGAATAAAACTAATATCCACATCATCAGAGTGCTGTCAGAACTTAAATCATTTAACATGCTTAGACAGGGCCTAGTACATATTTTAAAAAAGATATGTTACTTTACATAATTAAAAAAACAGGGCCAGGGCTTTAGCTCAGTGGCATAAGCACCTGCCTAGCAGGCGCAAGGTCGTGAGTTCAATACCCAGTACCAAAAAATAAAAAATAAAATGTACCATAATAATAATAATAATAAACAGTATAACCAACTTCAGTGTAAGAACAGTTATCACATTACACTCTGGTAATATAATATGCAGACTAAATTTCAATTTAACAATTGAAAAGCCTACAATGCATTTGCCCTATTAATAGTTCTTGATGTCAACCCTGAATTCAGTAATAAAAGTTAATCTTTCATAGGACCCTAACGATTAAAAAGTATCCATTGCACACTGGATGTCTAGAATATGCTATTCTCTGTCTCTTCTTCCAGCTTTTATATTCCTACCCTTTAATTAAAACTCACTAAGGTTTTCTTGGCCTGGTCAACTCATCAGTTTAAAAACACTGTCTCAACAGATATACCTCCTTAAACTATAGTAAATCCCTGCAATTCCTCTCTCATCGCACATCTAGTCAGTAATTTCTAATTTCACAACTGTGTTTTCCAATAGACAAAGATGCCTATCTTACCTGGCTTAGTACTACACATGTATTATTCATCCAATAAATGTTCAATTAAGTTAACTGAAACACAACTTGATTGTATAATAAAAAAGACAAATCACATTGTTATTAAACATTGAAATTTGGCTTTAGGCTATTAGCAACCTACTTAAAGTCACTGTCTCTACCTCATTTTAAGATGGTTATCCAACTGGAGGAGTTATAACAAGTTACTTTCTTTTGGTGGGTGTGGGAGGTGGTGAGACAGGGTCTCACTGTGTAGTTCAGGCTGGTCTTGCACTCACTATGAACTCTCCTGCCTCAGGCTCTTAAGTGCTGAGATTACAGATGTAAAAAGTTACTTTCTGAAATGACATTCTTCTGACAAAACTAAAAAGGAATTTTAGAAAGTTGTAGAGAAATAATAAAATCATCCCAGGTCTTGGGATACATAGATAACATTCCTTACATTTCTTTCTAGTACTGTCAGTTACAATGTGTTCAATCCCTAGATTTCTAAAGACTTTGAAAATACAAACTGATTTGCCTAAAATGAACCAAACTGACAGATACGGTATAGAACTTGCATATGTAAGGAGGAAACAGCCAGGTCTTTAAAAAAGCAAAAATATGACATCAGATTCTGAAGCCAACGTTCTACGTACCATAGGGGTTGGGAGTATAGTTCAGTGGTAAGAGTGTGTGTATGACACCCTTGATCCAATCCCCAGCACCAAAAAATAAAATAAAATAAAATGTTAAATTACAGTTGAATTATACAGAAACATCTAAGATACAGGCCAACTCAGAATTATAAAAGTGCCTATTCCTAAATACTCTCAGGGCAATTTAGAATAGTCTCATCCAAGATTTTAACAGTGACACTACTGGTTTTGGGCAGCTATTGAGCAGAGGACACCCAGTTTTTTGAGACAGGGTAGTTCAGACTAGCCTTGAACTCTGGTAGGTTCTCCTGCCTCAGCCCCACTTCTGGGATTACAGGCATGCACCACCACATCCCACATATGCAACTTTTAAAAGAATGAATAATAAAGAATTCTTTCTGTTGATTCTGAGGGCTTCTAATCAGTTTCGAATTCTTTCAACCCTGTTTCTGCCATGACAGACTCTAGCCCAGTGATGGCAAACTCACAGTATATGTGCCACAACAGGCTGTTTGTTATCACTGAAAGCCCCAGAAAGTTTGCCATCACTGCCACAGGGACACACTTCTCACTCTCTTGGACTACTGTGATTCTACATACTACAGATTTCATTCTACAAATGAAATATGATTGCACTGAATATTTTTAAAAAGACTTCACTTGAGAAGACCTTTAAGAGTTCTGCTGAACTTAGCTAATTCCCTAAATACCCACTCCCTTGATACATTATCTGGGGGAAAAAAAAAACCTTCAACTCTATAATAAAACTCTAATAAGAATAACCAAACTTTGACAAAGCAAAGGCGTATTACTTCTGCTGTGACTGTCACTTAACATGGTAGATACTCAGGAAGTGCTTGATAATTTCGCAAAACTCATTTCTATCACGTGGGAGTTGATTGATCTAGACCGAAAGAACGCTCAACACAAGAGGAGCTTAAAAGATAACGTCAGCTAATTTTAATTTAGTTTCAATTATACTTACATTTCATAATCAACACGTTAGATCATATATTAAATAGCATCAGTACAACCTAAAATTTTAATCACTACCAAAAGCAGTCCAGGGATTCTTAACATGGAAACCAGGGAGACCTTGGGAATTCACAAATAAGCTTGGGCAAGAACCTAAATTCTCAGCAGTCATATACTAAAAAAATAATAGATTAGGTGTTGTGACGCACACCTGTAATGCCACCACTTGGGAGGCTGGGGCAGGAGGACTGTCATGAGTTCAAGGCCAGGCTGGTCTACACAGTAAGTTCAAGGCCAGCCTGAACTACATAAAAAGACCCTGTCTCAAAAAATAATAACAGCCGGGCGTGGTGGTGCACGCCTTTAATCCCAGCACTCGGGAGGCCGAGGTAGGCGGAGCCTTGTGAGTTCGAGGCCGGCTCGGCTACAACGCGAGCACAAAGGCGGCCTGAGGTACATAGTGCGACCCTGCCTCAAAAAACCAGGGCCGGGAGTTTGGCTCAGCGGCTTAAGCGTTTGTCTGGCAGGCGCGAAGTTGTGAGTTTGATCCCTGGTGCCGCAAAAAAAATAAATAAATAAAAATTAAGAAAAAATAATAATGACTACTATTTCCTAAGACTACATGTTACAGTTTTCATGATTAATTAATTTCTTTTTTTTTCCTGCGGCACCAGGGATTGAACTCACAACCTCACACCTGCCAGACAAGTGCTTAAGCCATTGAGCCAAATTCCCAGCCCTCATGATTATTTTCAAAAAGCAAAGAATGTCACCATATCAATGTAACACATAAAACTGAAACAGATTCAACAGATCTCATTTATGTGTTTCCAAAATAACTGGTTCTTCTTTATGACAGGATAAGGGAGGAGCTCTCATTTTAGAGCTATTTTGATAACTTCATCTGGATGAATTTTAACCTTTACTTGCTCAATCACTCAGAGCTTTAGTTTTGGCCAGAAAAGACAGAAAAGAGAAACTTAAAAGTTTCTAGCTAAAAACAGAACTGCCAAGACTCAGATGGAATGCCACATTCACTGATTACATTACTACAGTCTATTCTTTTTCAGTTTTGCCAGGTAGCTCTTGAACTCACTATGTAACCCAGGCTGGCCTCCATTTCACAGGTATACTCCTACCTCTACCTCCAGAGGTCTGGGATTACAAGTGTGCACCACCATGCCTGGCTGTTTCTCTTCTTTATACCATTGTTTGCATAGCACAATTTGGGGAATAATCTACAAATTACTAATAAGCAATTCGTTAAAAGTCTAAAAAAGTGGGGTGGAGGTCACTTCAGAGATTATTATTGGTTGGAATTAAGGCTGGGGGTGAGGAGAATCAAAATATTTACATGAGAAGGGGAAGAAGTCTAGTGTACATGCACTGAGTTGCTCTAATCTTTCAGGAAAAATACACAGTGATTGTTTAGCCTGGCATGGTGGCACACCTGTAATTCCACCATTCATGAAGCTGAGGAAGGAGGATCACAAGTTTGAGGGGTCATCCTGGGCTACCCAGCAACATTTTATCTTAAAAATAAATTAATTGAAATTAAAATTAAATTAAAAGCCAGGCATAATCCCAACACTCAGGAAGCAGAGGCAAGAGGACTGCAGCGAGTTAAAGCCCAGTTTGGGCTACAAAGTGAGTTCAAGGCCAGCCTGAACTATGTAACGAGACCATACCTCAAAAAGACAAAAAGGAGAAGAAAACAAAAATCTAAAAATAGTGTTTGTCTGAGGAGGGGACACTGAAGGATAAGTGAGGCAGTCTTAATTTTCTTTATGTACCTCTGCAGGCATGACCAAACTTTTGGCTTGCCTGGGCTGCACAGAGTGAAGAAAAATTATTTTGAGTTACATACAAAATGCATACTATAGTTAATATATATAAGCAACAAAAGTTACTGTATTTTTTACATTTATTATTACATTTTTTAAAAAAGAGGGCAAGTGGCTCATGGGCAGCAGACCGGACACACATGTGAGCTTTTCTACAGGTTGAGTTGTAAAGTTCTACTCAATAATACAAAAGATCGACATGTTTTGTTTTTTTAATAAACTTACAGGTGGAACAAGACTTGGAGGTGAGGGAGTAACTGGGACTTGAACCCTGGGTCTTCCCAATGAGACACATTCCCAGTTTTTTTGTTTTGTTTTTATTTTGTTTTGTTTGGCTAGGTCTCACTAAGTCACCTCAGCTGAGCTCAAACTTGTCATCCTCCAGGTTCAGCCTCCCAGGGTGTTACAATTACAAGCATGCATCACAGCATCCAATTTAGGAATATGAGCTTCAGCTCAGACACTGCTTCAGACAGAACCTACAGCACTGTCAAATTATGATACAGAATAACAACTCTCCTAGAACTTTTCTCCAAAGAGATAAGATTTATTCAGTCAATATTTCTATGGCTACCACGTGCCAAGAATTATTCCAGGCAGTAACAAGCAATGTCCAGGTCACTCAAAAGCCCTCATCTATGTTTGAGCAGTGGTGAGTGCAATACACAAGAAAGAGAAATGGGGATAAAAGAAGCTGGTTTATACTGAACAGTTAAGGCAGGCCTGAGGATGCTCGTGAGCAGAGAGTGCTATAAAGCCGAAGTGCGCAATGTGAGAGTGAAGCCCTGTGACAGGAGTAAGCCTCGCCAATTCCTATTGAGGGTGCAGCAAAGAAATAGGGATGAGGGGATGAGCTCAGAGAGTAAAGTCGGGATTTGGTTATGTGGAGAACCTCTGCAACGTTTTTTAGCAGGGATATAACACCATCTGCATTTTTAAAGATAGCACCGGCTTAGAAATAGGCTAATACAAGCCAAGTACAGTGATGCAGCACTTGGTAGGCTGAGGCAGGGGGACTGCCATAAACTCAAGGCCAGCCTAAACTACTTCGAGACACTCTTTTTTTGTTTTTTGTCCTTTTTGAGACAGGATCTCGCTATGCAGTTCAGGCTGGCCTTGGGCTCACTTTGTAGCCTAGACTGGTCTTGAACTTGCAAATGATTCTCCTGCCTCAGTCTCCCAAGTGCTGAGATTACAGGAATGCACCACCATGTCCAGTGAGAGACTCTATCTTTAAAAAATCATTTTTTAAAAAAGACTAATACAAACTGGACACCGTGGTGCACGCTACTTGGGAGGCTGACACAGGAGGATCATAAGTTTGAAGACAGCCTAAGCCATTTAACAAGACCCTGACTGAAAATAAAAAGGGCTGGGGCTGTAGCTCAGTAGAAGTACCTCTAGGTTCAATCTCCAATACCCTCTCCACAAAAAGAAGATAAAGTAGGCAAACATAGCAGGCCAGGCAACAAATTTTTAAAGTAGACATAGTATTTCCAAATTAGCCGCTGGAATAGATATGCGAATTAAGAGTGAGACAGCACTTGGGTGAACAATAACCTAAAAAAGACACCTTCTCCAGATACAGTTATTAGGTACTTGAACATACCTCATGTCATTTCTCAATAATAAGAGAGAGTCACACTGGCCAAGATCCAAGTTCTGTCTCTTGCCAGTTTAAGACCTTAGGAAAATCATTCAAATCAGTTACTAGACTGTAAAACAAACATACTGTCTAGTTCACAAAAAAAAATTTTTTTAGTCACAAAATTTCTACAAGGATCAAATAGCTAAAGAAATCTGCAAATGTAAATAAGGGCCATTATGACATGGAGAGCATCATACTAATACTTATCCAAACCAAGCCATCTTAATACTTCCATTCACTAAGAATAGTAACAGAAGCCGGGTGTGGTGGCACACGCCTTTAATCCCAGCACTCGAGAGGCTGAGGTAGGCAGAGCGTTGTGAGTTCGAGGCCGGCTTGGGCTACAAGGCGAGCACAAGATCAGCCTGAGCTACATAGTGCGACCCTGCCTCAAAACACTAGGGCTGGGAGTTTGGCTCAGTGGCTTAAGCGCCTGTCTGTCAGGCGCGAGGTTATGAGTTCAATCCCTGGTGCCACAAAAAAAAAAAAAGTAACAGATATATAAGTAATACTAAAGGGTCACTGAAACACAATCCAATAAAAGAAATTATGCTTCTATCACCTCAAGACAGTACAGCTACCTTCCACCACCATTATATTGCACACAGTACCTTGTGTAATGTTTGGCAGAGAGAGTGGTAACTTTTTAAAATAAATTCTGGTATTAAAAAAATAAGCTGGTCATGGTGGTAACTTCTGGGAGGCTGAGACAGGAGGACTGCAGGTTCATCAAGCCCAGCCTGGGCAAATTAGCAACTTAACAAGGCCTTGTCTCAAAATTTAAAGAGAGAGAAGGAGAGAGACAGACAGACAGACAGACAGACCGACCGACCGACCGACGGGGGTTGTGAGTCACCGTGAAGGCCTAATCCCCAGTACACTCCATACAAACACACAAAAAAGCATTTTCAGCAGAGCAGAGAGCTCAATGTAGCATACTTGTGAAAGGTCCTGAGCTTAAATCCCGCAGTACCAAAAGAAAAAGTATTTTCATTAATTATCCTTCCTAGGGACAGCAGAAAAGTGTCCTCTACAATTACAAAGGATATTAAACTAAAGCCACTAAATTTTAACTTTTACCAAAAAAAATCAAGGTACATACTTTAGAGATGCCATCAATAAAATAAAGATTAAATTAAGATTACAGTGCAGCATAAGCTAATCACTGTCTTAAACAGTTAAATACTTGCTGTAAATTTAATTGCGTGCTAAAGGAATTACGAAGACTTCCACTTTTCGCAGCAAATCATTTCTATAAATTTATAAAAGATTTCATGGAATTTATTTTACCATTCAAGGCTTTTCTATTACTGTGGAATATCTTCCAAATCAAACAAAAACGGAAAACTACCTGTTTTAGTTCACTGTATGTAAAAGAAGTAATCTTCACTGTCAATTTGTTATGTACTTAAGTTTATAACCTAAGTAACAATAAACAAAAACTCCATGATATTGGGTACGCAGCTCTCATTTTTCCACTGGGGTCTCAAGAAACACACTCACTGGTGACCACAGGACTGCACCATAACTAAAGCTACACTACAAGGACCTTCCTATGTGTACAGCAGTTAAACCTCCCCGCATAGTTTGAGACAAACGTATAACACAACTATGAACGTTCAAATTATTAGGCTCCGGACTTACTATCTGTTCTTCTCTCATTTCTAATTTCTACTTTATAGAAGGTTAAATACCTTTCGGTCAGTAACCACCCACCCCTCAATCTCAGTTAAACTTGTGACTGCATGAAGCACTACAAGTTTACCAGGCTATTATTGCGCCAGTTGTAGCTCCAATTTGGTCACTTGAACTCGAATACTGAGCAATGCAGATGTTCTAATAATTTCTTTTATAAAAACTGACCAAAAAAATTTTTTTCAAGACTTAGTTTTAGTGGGTTACAAAATGACTTAAAAAGTCTGAGGACTCGGCGATATTATGTAAAGACTTTACAAGACCAAGTAGGGAATTTTTCATGGCTCCATATGTATTTGACAGAGTATAAAGCCAAAGGACGGTTTAATCGCTAAAGCGCACAAAATCGTGAGGCAAAAGACGTCACAAGATCCCCCATCATTGCGGTCCTCGAAACCTTCTCTGAAAACTATTTCCTCGGAACAGAAACGGCTCTGAAAGAGTTTGCCAACCGGAGTGAAATCACTTCGCGGCGATAATGAGCGGAAATGCATTCAGCGAGGAGGAGATCGCGGAAGCGAGGGCAGCGGGGCGCTGGGCCCCCAAGTCCCGGAGCCGGCAGCAAGGGGCGACCTGTGCCCACCCTGCCGGACGCGCGGCCTCCCGGGGCCGCCTTCCACGGCGCAGGGCCCCGCCCGGCCGGTTCATTCATTCTGTACTGGGGCTGCCGCACTTCCGCGCTCCAGCCCGGGCAGAATCCGGGCTTCGGGGCCCGGCGGCCACGATGGGCCACAGACCCCGCCGCGAGTCCCGGCCACGCCGCGATTCCCGCGCGCCCGCGGCCTCCGCTGGGGGTAGTCCAAGAGGCCGCGGAGGCCCGCGCCAAAGGCCTGAGCCCGCAGCTCTGCAGTCTGCCGGGCGCCGACCAGGCCGCCGCAAAGCGGCGTTCCCGCCGCCAGGCTGCCCCGCCGCGGCCGGAAGTCTCCCCAGCGCCCCCTCCTCAGCGCTCGACGTCCCTTGCCGCGGCCAGGGACGCTCGGCCAGACCCACTCCGCGCCGCTTCGGGCCGCTCAGCGCCGCCCGGAGGAAGCCGAGGCCGCGCGGTCTGCCCCGCCGACAGACGGGTGCAGGCTGAGGAGCTGGAGGCCGGCCGGGGCGGTTACCTTGATGATCCTGCGGGGCAGCCCAGCCATCTTGTCAGAACCCAAGTTCGGCCTCTGATCGCGTCTCCGGCTCCGCTCGCCTCACGCACGACTGGAAGTCCCGGGCTCCACTTCCGGGGGACGTCGCCGCGCCCTTCGCCGCCGCTGCCGAGGCCCCTCGGGAAATGTAGTCCCTGCTCCGGCGCGGGCCGCTTCCCTCCAACCTGGCCCCCTCCCCGTGCTACCGCCCTAACCCCAGATGGGGGTAGCGGAAGTGACGCGCCCAGTGGGGCGGGGACTTAAGGGAGGCGGGAAGAGATCCGCGCCGAGGTCGAGCGGGCGCAGAGGCGGGGAAACCCGGCTGTCCGCGCCCGCAGGCGCCTCACGCACGCACAGGCGCGCCCCCTGGGGGCGGGGTCACATAGGCTCCGCCCCTGACGTAGCCCATTCATTTGTTCTGCTGGTTCACCTAGGCTGCCCTACCCAGGCCCGGAGTGGCTGCGGCAGCCACTGCGGACTTGCGCCCTAGCCGACCGAAACTCACTAGTCAGGCTTCCAACTGTGGGTCTAGCAAGTCTTGCAGACCTTACATATTTGCATAAATCAGGCCTCTCATACATTCTCTAGGCCAGGGGGTGGGGAATGGAGCGATTTAGCAGCTGAAAGAGAGAGGAATTGTTTCTGAAAGCCTGCACCCCGCAGTTGAGACGAAGAATTGCTAGCTGGACGAGCATGAGAGAACGCTGAGTACCCCTAGAGGAAGGGTCACCTCTAGAATGCAGGGCCATAAAGGAGGATCAGTGAGTGGGGGTGGAGGCGGAAATAGGATGGTTGCGAAGGCATTTTGCCCTGGTGATTGATCCCTTGCTAGGCATTCTCCTTTCGAGGCAGTTTACTACGTTTTCGCGGCAGTCTTAAAGAGGAGTTACCTTCATTTTGAAAGGGACCTTAGAGAGTTAACTTTTTTGCTAGATTGCAGCACAACAAGGTGGAGCTGTTTTTTTTTCCTAGGTAAGTCTGCCAAAACATGGGCCTTAACTACTTAAGCACGGTGTTCTTTATCACAGTCTGAGACGGTGGATGGTAAATGAATGAAGTGGTGCCAGGTGGCGCTAAATTAGGAAGGAAGACTCCAAAGAAACAAGAGGCTGGCTATGCCCTCCAGGGTCCAGTGTACCATAGGAGCTAGACAAGTAATTACAATCCAGTGTGTTAAAGGCTGTAACAGATTCCTCTAAGGTGCTATTTGAGCACAGAAAGGCATTAACTGCTTTAGAACTTAGGGAAAGTGTCTTAAAGAGTGGAGGCTAAAAAATGAGTATAAGTCAAGTGGATCTGGTAGGGAAGAGCACACCAGGCACAGGAAATAGGCTGTGAAGTGACACTGTGCCACGAGAAAGGAAAAAAAGAAAGTGGATTAAAGAAACTGGGATTATGAATGCAAGAAACCCAGTAAGGATAATGAGCAACGTTTTGTGTGGGAATGGGGCTAACTGCTTACATCTCATTGATTACGGAGTAGAAGATGTAGGCTGTATTATTCCCAGAACCTCTTGAATAAAAAAACTAAGGGTGAGAGGGAAAAATGAGAATTCAAATAACCAGAAGTCTGAAATAGGTTGTTCAGGGACTAAAAGGTCAGTGGCATTGGACGTAAATGCTTTGAGAAAATTTTGGAAAGGACACATGAAAGGTTGCCCTGGTAGGAAAAAAGCAACTATAGGGTTAGGAGTGTGCAATTTGGACAGGGCTTGGCAAAGGACACACATCTGTGCATCATGCGCCTTGGGCTGGGCAGCTTGAACGGCTGGAAGACCCAGCTGCAAGATGCTTCCGTCCAGGGCTGCAAGTCTGTGCTGGCTGCTCAGCCCCTGCACGGGGGCCTCGCTGGAGCACTGTGGCCTTCTCCACCGCATGGTGGTGAGCTTCCAAAGTGAGAGTTCCAGCAAGCAAAAGTAGAAGCTGAATTGCCTCTTTTGACCTAATTTGGAAACCACATTAACACCGCAATCACCATAATCTATTATTGATCAGCCAACCACAAAAGTCCACCCAGTTTCAAGGGTAGGGAACATGGAATCCACCTCTTAAGAGGAAGTGGTGAGATTTCAAAATTCCCAGAATGCGTATGATGGAAGGTTTGGGTGTGGCTAATTTTGGAATACATGAACTGCTGCATATACAACATCTGTCAGTCTGCTCGTCAGTCACTTACCTTAGAATCACTTGCAGCACAGATTAAAAAACAACAAAAGCATCTCCAAAAGGCCTTTCTGCAGAGATTTGAATTTTCTTGCCCTGCGTTGACAACTGAGAATCCACATTTAAACATCACAGGTAATTTTGATGTATCCTAATATTTGTGAACAAAAGATTTTTGGGCGAACAGAAATGAAAAGTAGAAGCAGGAGTTGTCGTTGGTCTCTATTGACTATTGTCTATCAAAACAGTTAGTGACTATCACACAAAGTAGAAGCGAGGCTCTGAAGCCTTGGCTTGAGTAGAAAACATACGTTTTAACTCTTGTTTCCTTCACCTATAAAATATACTTACCTGCCAGGTGTGGTGGTGCATACCTGAAATCTCAGCACTTGGGAGGCTGAGGGGGGAGGAGGATTGCTGTTTGAGGCCAACCTGAATTAATAGCAAGACCCTGTCTCAAAAAGCCAAAAATAGAAAATAGAAAAAGAACAGTACATAGTCCTTACCAAGTGCTATTACTTTTGTGACTGGATAAAGCCAGGTATAGTTTTCTTTAAGAAACCAAATCTTTTACATTTTTTGTTTCTGTTTTTTATTAGTGTATGTTTACATTACATAATGATGACATTCCTTGGGGGGAGTTGGTATATATACATAACATCTCAATTCTTTTTATTTCAATCCCTCTCCTCCTTCCATCTCTTCATCCTCTTCCCATTTAGATATATCTCTGTTACTTTTCTCATTGCTGAGATAAAATATTTGACAGCCAAAGTTAAAGGGGGAAAGGTTTATTTAGTTCACAGTTTGTAAATGTTTCAGTCTGTAATCATCTGGCTCCAAAGCAGGGTGGCATGGCAGAGGGGCAACAGTTCATAGCGGCATAAGACAGCACAAGCAACAAGGGAGAGAGAGACAAGCCTCTTTCTGTCCCTTATAATGTATCCAGTCTACTGGGATTAGGGTGGCGCCAGTCCAGCCAGTGGAGTGATCCTGCAATCACTCCCAGTCCCAGCACCCTTAATCCCAGCATTGCACTATAAATCAGTCATATACTCTAGATTCAGCCGCCTCCAAAAAATGACACTTTGGGGGGAACATCTAGATACAAACTATAACAATCTCCCTACTTCCGATCATCTATCTTTTATTTTGCTCTTTATTATATTTTGGGTTTCTGACAAAAGAGGATTCATACAATATTTAAGCTTCTCTGTCCAATTTATTTCCCTTAGCAATATTGTCTCAAGGTGCCTCCATTTCCCTACCAATGACTCAAGTTTATTATCCTTTATGGCAGACTAGTACTCCATTGTGTATACCACATTTGTATTATCCATTCATCTGTTGAACATATTGGCTGTCTCCAAGATTTAGCTATTAAGAGTTGTGCTGCTAAATATGCCTATGAATGTATCACTGTAATACGATGTCTTAAACTCTTTTAGGAAGTTACCTAGAAGGGGAATAGCTGGGTCAAATGGAATTTCCAGTTTTAGTTTTTTAAAGACTCTGGTTGCCATGGTGGTTATACTAGTTTACATTTCCACCAACAATGTTGAAGGATCCCCCCATCAGCCTGGCCAGCATTTGCTATTATCTGATTTCTTTTTTTTAGTTAGTTTTTATTGGTACATTTTAGATATACATAATGATCAAATTCATCATAGAGAATTTCTACCTGTACATGGTATAATTTGTTTTTTCCCCATTCCCCTATCCTCTCTTCAATCCCTTCTCCCTCACTTACAAAAGTTTTGTTTCCATGTTTTCCTTCTTTTTTTTTTTTTTTTTTTTTTTTTTTTTTTTTTTTTGTTTTGTTTTGTTTTGTTTTGTTTTTGAGATAGGGTTGCACTATGTAGTTCAGGCTGGCCTTGCTCATATTGTAACTCTTTTCTCATTTTTTAAAACCTTCTTCCCCCCCTTCCCTCTCCCTTGTTCCCCTTCCCATTTGAACATTTTCTTCTGTTTCACAACACCTATTATGCATTTTGGTCCTTATTTACACTTTGTTTCTCACACCAGAGAAAATGTGATATTTACATATGTGTGTCCTATTTATTTCACTTAAGAGTATGGTCTCAGAGTGCATTCATTTTCCTAGAAATGTCTTAAGTGTATCCTTCTTTATGGCAAAGTAGTACTCCATTATATAAAGAAACCACATCTTCTTTATTCATTCACCAGCTGATGGGCACTTGGGTTGTTTCCAAGATTTGGCTACTACAAACTGTGCTATAGACTTAGCTGTGCATATATTGCTGTAGTATGCTTTTAATTCTTTTGGGAAGATATCCAGGATTATTTGATTTCTTGATGATGCCCATTATTTCTGGGGTGAGATCGAATTTCCGTGTTGTTTTAATTTGCATTTCTCTAATGACCAGCAGTGTTCAACATTTTTTCATGTATTTATCGACCATTTGTACTTTTGAGAAGGGTCTGTTTAATTTGATTACCCATTTTTGAATTGGATTTATATATTTTTTGAGACAGTTTTACCATGTATTTCAGGCTGGCCTTGAACTACGTAGCCCAAACTAGCCTTGAACTCCTGCTTCAACCTCTCAAGTGCTGGAATTATGGGTATGTGCCACCACCTACAGCTGTAACTGAATTTTTATTTTGAGTGGTCTCATTTTTTTTTGAGTTCTTTATATATTCTAGATACTAGTCCTCTGAGGAATAGGTGGCAAAAAAATTTTCCCATTCTATAGGGTGTCTCTGCTCTATTGGTTGTTTCCTTTGCTGCACAGAAGCATTGTAATTTGATATGATCCCACCTGTTGATTCTTGGTACCATTTCTTGAGTCACTATGCATGTGTTCAGAAAGTTCTTGCCTATACCTATGCCTTCCAGAGTTGCTCAAGAGTTCAAGACCTGTTTTATCTTCCAGCAGATTCTAACATTTAGATCTTGGATCCATTCTGATGAAGAGTTAGCACATGATGAGAGATAATGGTTTCAGATTCAATCTTCTGCATGTAGATAGCTGGTTTTCCCAGCACCATTCGTTAACGAGGCTATCTCTCCTCCAGTGCATACTTTTGGTTTCTTTGTCAAAGATCAAATAGCTGAATGTGCCTAGGTTTGTTTCTACATCCTTTGTTCCCTTCCATTAATCCACATGTCTGTTTTTATGTCAGTACCAGGCTGTTTTTATCACTGTAGCTTTGTAATTTATAACTTCAAATCTGGGACTGTGATGTAAACTTGACAGTATAACTTCACTTGGCAGAGATCAGTTTGATGGTATGACTCTCTCTCTTAGATTGGTAACATTTTATTTTATTTTATTTTATTTATTATTATTATTATTTTTGGTACCCAGGATCAAACTCACAACCTCACACTTGCCAGGCAGACACTTATGCCACTGAACTAAATCCCCAGCCCCAAATGGTAACATTTTAAAATTAATTTTCAAACAATAATATAATAAAATATATTTTTCAGGCTGGGCATGGTGATGTGTGCCTGTAATTCCAGCACTTGGGAGGCTGAGGAAAGAGAACCACATAAGTTCAAAGCCAAAGTAGGCTACATAGTGAGTTCAAGTCCAGCCTTGAACAATATAGTGAGACCCTGTCTTGAAAAACTAAATATAAAGCTAAAACTATATAGATACATATACACACATATTTCATGTCACCTAATTGTTTTCCCTGGAGAACAGCTCATACTACAATAATCTGGAAAACAAAATCTAAACTTCTGATTCATCCAGGTCCTGTAGAACAGGATATATTCAAGAAGGACAGGTTGCCACTGGACTGAGAGGGTTTTCTCTCAGTTGAGAAGACTGGCTTAGAAACCTATTACTACATACAATACAGAGATAGAGATGAAGACAGTGGTTGTGGGTACAGATCGGAGGCTACCTATAGCAGACATGTAGGAGAGATGGAGATCTAAAAACCTAATGTATGACACCAACACTATAGGTAGTAAAACATACTGTATATGGAATTTATGCTAAATGAATAGGTTTAATGGCTTGCTACATAAACAAAATGGATAAGTAAAGAGGTGCTGAATATGTTAATTGGCTTCATTATAGAAACTTTTTTTTTTTTTGATACCAGGGATTGAACTCACAACCTCGAGCCTGCCAGGCAGGTGCTTAGGCCACAGAGCTAAATGCCCAGCCCTATTTTTTGAGATATGGTCTCACTATGCAGTTCAGGTTAGCTTTGAACTCACTTTGTAGTCCAGTCTGGTCTTGAACTCACAACGATCCTCCTGCCTCCACCTCCCAAGTGCTGGGACTAAAGGTGTGTGCCAGCATGCCCAACTCTATAGTAACTTTTTTTTACTCTCTATATAAAACATCATGTTGTGTGCCTTAAATGTACATGACATTTCATTTTTTTTAAAGACCTTTAGCATTTTTTTTTTTTTTGCAGCACCGGGAATCGAACTCACATCCTCGCACCTGCCAGACAGGCGCTTAAGCTGCTGAGCCAAACTCCCAACCCAAGACCTTTAGCTTTAATGGCACATGCCTTTAATCCCAGCTACTCAGAGGGCTGAGGCATGGGATTTGAGGACAGCCAGGCAACTGGGAGACCTTGTTCCAAAATAAAGCTGGAAGGACTGGGTGTGTAGCTCCGTGTTACAGCACTTGTCTAGCATGCACAAGGCCCTGGGTTCACTACTCAGTGATGAAAAACAAATTCATTTACTATACCCATAAAATATGGATAAAATAAAGATCCCAAAGAAACTAATTGAATCTATTCCTTCAAGGAAGAGGTGTTGAGCACCTGGAGGAGAGAGATAAAAGGGAAGCATTTTAATTTACTGGGTTAGCTTTCTGCTACTGTGACAAAATACCTGTCACAATTAACTCTGAAAAGAAAAGTTTATAGGTATTGGGAAATGGAAAGAAAATGTTCAAATGAGAAGGGACCAAGGAGGATGAAAGGAAAGAAGGGACAAGAAAAAAAAAAAGGAAGGAAATATGACAACAAAAGTTTTGTAAATAAAAAGGGAAAGTCAGGCTGAAGGGAAGGGAGAGGAATGGGGGAAAAAAGAAGATGAAAGATATACCATGTACAAATACCCTGTGATGAAATTTTTTTTATTAGATTTTATTGGTACATTTTAGATATGCATGACAATCACATTCCCCTATGATGAATGTTATCATTATATATTTCTCTCATTGCTGGGACAAAACACCCAACACCCAAAATGAAGAAAGGAAAGGTTTATTTAGCTCACTGTTTGTGGAGGTTTCAGTCCATAATCAGCTGGCTCCAAGGCAGGGTGGCATGGCACTGGGGCAACACTTCAAGGCAGCAGCCAGAACAAAAGCAGCCAGAGTAAAATGGACAAGAGCAAGCCTCTTTCTCTCCCTTATATTGTACACAGGCCACCCCCTACTTCAGGTCAGGTGTTGTATTCACAGATCTCCTTGCCTTCCTTTGCACAGGATGAGGATATTTACAAAGTAAGAACCCTAGCTCCCAGCTGAGTCTCTCAGTTAAACTTCTAAACTTCTCAAGTTGACACAATATATCATAACACAATGGATGTTATCATTATGTGTATCTAAAATATACCAAATAAAATAAAATAAAATGTACTAATAAAGTTAAAAGAAAGGTTTATTTTAGCTTACAGCTTCGGAGGCTTCAGTCCACACTCACTTGGCCCACTGCTTTTGACCCCGTGGTGAGACAGTGAGTCACAGTGGGAACATACAGGAGAGGAAACTGCTCACCTCATGGCAGCAGGGGAATGGAGAGAGAAAGGGAAAAAGCTGGGTGTGGTGGTGCACACCTGCGATCCCAGGTCTCAGAAGGCTGAGGCAGGGGGATTGTAGCCTGGGCTACAAAGTGAGTTCAAGGCCAGCCTTTAGCTCAGCGGCATAAGCACCTGCCTGGCAGGTATGAGGGTGTGAGTTTGATCCCCAGTACAAAAAAAATAAAATAAAAAAAAAACACTCACAACTGATTAATCTGTTTTGAATCTCTGTCAGTCTCCACTGTCTGTCTTGTTTCTTTCCAGTCTCCTTTGTGTTGCATATGATACAAAGAGCTAGCAAGAATGCTAAGTTGGAGGAATGAGAGTCCTATGAGGCTGTCTTACTCCTATGAAAACTATTTGACTGCTTTGGATTCCTTAATGCCTACCCCAAATAGTGCAGGTTTTTGACTTCAGTGCTATAATAACAGATGCATCACTTCTATTAACCCTGCCAGCAATAACTTAGGACTTCTATTATGCCTTAGCTCCTCAGAATTAGGGGTTTCCTCTATCTTGGTTACCACTCTAATCAAGACCCTAGGATCCCTGGATCCTAGTACAGGTTCTGCTACATGGAGACTCTCAAAAAAATTCGTCTCAAACCAGGTGTGGTGGTGCACACCTATAATCCTGACACTGGGGAGGCTGAGGCAGGAGGATCGTGGAAAGTTCCAAGCCAGTCTAGGCTGCATAGCAAAACCCTGTCTCAGGAAAAAAAAAAAAAAAAATTTGTCATGGGAATGAACTGGGGCTGAAAATAAACACTTGCCTGAAAATGGTTAACATAGACTCATGAACTATAAGCAAGCGCTTACAGAAAGCACAGGATGCTCCTGTTTATCCCCCAGCTTTTCAGCCTGCCTTTCTGGCGACAGGACAACAGAGCTTTCCACAAAGTCTCATGCTTTGCAAAGACAAAATAGATCTGTTTGGAAAATGGTATGTCAGACACCTCTAATAGAGGCCCTCTTTCAATTCATGAGCCAGAGCTGAATGAGGAGCACCTGATGGCTTATTATACTTTTTTTTGGTGGGGAGGGATATTGGAAATTGAACTTAGCTTGCCAGGCAGGCGCTGTACTGCTGAGCTACATCTCTGGCCCCTGGCTTATTATACTATTCCACTTATTTTGTGATACCGAGGTTAGAACCGAGGGATACTCTACCACTGAGCTACATTTGGTCCTTTTAATTTTTTGACATAGATCTCACTATGTTGCCCTGACTGGTCTAGAACTTGTGACCCTCCTGTCTCAGCCTCCCAAGTACCTTTCTTTTTATGTTTGAATTTTTCTGTAATAAAGTTTAAAAAATATTAGAATCACAAGAAGACATAAATTATATCTATAGACATGTATTTTTATCTTTCCCCCAACCTCTACTATCCAAACATGTACAATATCTAAAGATTTGCCCCATTTACCTCCACTGGGATGTCTCAGAACCCCAAACTTTGACAACTCCCAAACAGAAGTATTCATTTCCACTTGTCTCTAAACTCCAAACCTGCTCGTCGCCCCGATTCATGAATGGCCCCGCCAAGCTAGGCCATAAGAGGGCACCTGCAAGGTCTTCCCGCTCTCCACCCAAGAGCTTGGAGGGCTCTCCAGCGCCCCACCTCAAAGGTCAGTATCCGGGCTTCCACCTCTCAGTAATGCCTCCTCCCCCAGGGAAGCCTCAATTCATCCACCAAAGAATAATCCAGCGTGTCTCTGAATATTAAAATAAAGTTTTCTTTTATTTTTAAATTTTTTTAAAAAAGTTTTTCTGGGTACGACGGGGCCAGGTAATTAGAACCACAGTGGGAGACCGCCGCGTGCCTGCCCGCCGGCTTTCCGAGCCTGCTGCTCTCCGGGGAAGACTACGATTCCCAGGGTGCCTCGCGAGCCAGAACGGCGCGCAGTAAGGTGCCTCGCAGGACCCGGATGCGGGCAAGATGGCGGTCTAGCGGTGAGTACCTGTCACTGTAACCGCTGACTTCTTTAATGTGGAGGAGTCCTTGGAGAGCGGGCAGGCCCAGCGGCTTAACCGCAGTTGGTGAAGTCTTCCGCCAGTCGTTAGCTGCAGTGCGGAGCTGTGGCATCGCCAGGCTCCTTCCGTGCTGCCGAAGGCCGGCATGTGGTGGCGCGCATCCTTGTGCCCAGGTGGATGTCCCGCTGAACGGCCTGACCTTGTGGCTCCCGGGACCCTTCCGGGTTGAAGTCTTTAGGCCCTGTCTCTGTGTACTAGGCCTTTGTGCTCCTGGGGGCCTGTTGCTAAAACTTCAGACCCCCCTGCGGCTCTCTGTGCCTTTTTCCTTCGTATTTGAATTCGGAGTCATGGGATTTGCCCCGGGGATAAAAAGTTTGACCCTGGGCTGGGCGTGCTGGCCTCAGGCAGAGGGAACCTGCTGTCCAGCAGAATGTTTTGTAATTGGGCTCGTGATCACAAGACGTGGGTTTGTGTCCTACCCGTCCCATCCGTTAAGCAGTGGAATAGCGATGAAGTAAATCCTTTGACCACTGTATGCCCGTGCACGACCTCTGTAAGGCGAAGATGTCTACTTTACAGACTTAATGAAATCGCACATAATGCATGTGAAAGAGTGCCGTAAATTGTAAATAATATACTACTAGGAACTATGGGGCAGCCCTGCTGAAGTACTGACCATTATCAGGAGTGAGCGTGAATACCCTAGCATATAAAAAGACCTGTGTCCAGATTCCGTTTCATTAGTATCTGGTCAGGAGAAAGCCATGGATAGTCATTGAGGCCAGTTAAAAACAAGATATAGTAGTTATATGTCATTTATTCTCAACGGCAAATAGAGGTTGTGCTTGTTTTTCCCATTTTACCTTTAAAGAAATGGAGAGTTATCTAATGATTTGTCCACAGTTTCCCAGTTTGTAAGTGACCAACTCTTATGTCCTTGGAAGGAAGTCCTTTAAATTCTGTACTTTTGGTTTTATATAATTCAAAATAAAGACTACATCATGTGATTAATATGAGAGTATAATGAAATAATGGCGAATGCACCTCGGAAAGTTGAAAACTTTAGATACATACAAGGTAGTGAAATTGATGTGTCCCTGTAAGAAAGTATTTAATAGGTCAAGAATAGGCTTTCTTGTTTAATATTTCATTTAGTCAGAAACAATACTAATGTAAATGATGCGATAAGATCTTGTGTGTGCTATTGGGAGGTTGTACACAGACCCATTAGCATTAGAGGGAAGTTGCTTTGTGTACCATGTGTGACTGATTGTTTCTAAGATTAATTCCATATTTACTGAGTACTGATTGAGTGGAAAAATGCACTGACTGCTGAATAATTTGCATGAACATAGTTCTGGGATTTTTCATCTTTTGGTGTTGTTATTCTTTGGCCTATTAAATTTTGTGGAAATTTGTAGTTTTCAAAAGCCTTGCTTAGGTGAATGTAGTGTTAGGTAGTAATTTATATCTTAGTCTCCTAATGTTTAAATTTACCATAGCAAGTGCTGAGTTTTCTTTATTTCTTAAGCAGGAATGAAAATTGATGCCTAGAAGCAGATTTTAAAGGTGGTTTCTCCCCCATCTTTTTTCATACCACCTGATAAGCTTCTCGATATATTATGGCGGTGGCAGCAGCAGTGAAATGGGTGATATCCAAGAGACCTCTCTTGAAGCATTTATTTCCAATCCAAAGTAAGTGAGGTTATTTTTAATGTTTGAAAAGAGTCTTAAGCATTTTCAGATATTATAGAATAGTCAAAGTATTTAACCTGAGGATGTAGCTCAGCAGTAAAGCATTCGCCTAGCATGTACAAGGCCCTAGATTCACTGCCTAGTAGCGTAAAAACAAAACAAAAAACAAACAAAACTATAAAGCATTTAGTTATTGCTTATCCCTTTTATTTGCAGTTTTTGCAATAATGAAAAGGGAGAAAACCTAAATGTCTGAAAAAAGAGGAATAGATAAATTATGCTGTATCTTAACTAAATAGCTTACCGACATGGAAATATCAACAAATACAAGAAAAAAAGCATTCAGAAAATAGTGTCTAATTATATATCTTTTGTGTGTGTGTTAAAAAATGATCTACCGTAGATATTGTGGATTGCATAAATCAAGAGTAAAAGAGCTGGACTAAAAACTGGTTATGCGTGTAAATCATAAGTGGGATTTAGGTGAAGGACTGGAAAATGGTAACTTTCGTTTGAAACATTTATACTTAGTATATTTATACCTGTTATTATTTTTTTCTTTTTTCTTTAATACTGGGGATTGAACCCAGGTCTTTTGCATTGCTATACAACCCTTTCTTAATTTTTTTTTTTTTTTTTGAGAAAAGATCTAACTAAGTCGCTGAGTTACCCAGTCTGAGCTCAAATTTGTGATCCTCTTGCCTCAGCCTCCCAGAGTGTACCACCATGCCTGGCCACTTATTACTTTTTATTACTTAAAATTTGCAAATAAGGGTTAAATTCACAGTCCTAGCTTCCAAAGATAATCATTGGCAATATTTTGATATATTTTCTTTATTTTTTTTCTATGTACCCAGCTATTTAAAAAAATAAATGTAATTCTAATGAACTATTTTCTTGAAAGCCCTCTTAGTATGTTTGATGGGCAAACAGTGGTCCCACATAAGTAACCAGTCAGCTATTTTCACTTTTCTTTTCCCTCTATAAAATCCGTTCTTTTTTTCTTGTTGTTATTTGTTTTTTGAGAGAGGGCTCACTGTGTAGTTTAGGCTGGCCTTGAACTCACTACATAGCCCAGGCTGGCCTTGAACTCGCAGCAGTTCTCCTACTCGGCCTTCCAAGTGCTAGGATTACAGGTGTGCAGCACCATGCCTTGCATGTTCTGTTTCTAAAGCAGACATGGTAAGAAAGCAATAGGTTTGTTTTTTTCTTATTTAGCTATGTTAAACTACTTTTTTATATATTTCTGCCTGCCTTTGATCTCTTCCTTCATGTGTCCTACTTTCTACTATTTGTAATTGAAAGTTTATTTATTGAGGAGGAAAAGACCTGTTTGAAAACTAGGACAAAAAAGTAGTAATTATGTAATTTGGGAGCACTTGAGGTAAGGAAAAATGTTTTGCCCTCTAGAGACTTCTCTTCAATAGAGTATTGAAAAGTTTGTGAAATCATCCTCTGTAGCAAGCCTTCCATCCCTGCCCGCTGCTCACCCACTTCACCCTCCCTCCTTTTAAGGCTCCAAGCTTTCAGCATTTAGACTTTTAGGCATTTAGGGTTTGTTTGTTTGTTTGTTTGTTTGGAGACAGCTGTACAGTTCGGGCTTACCTTGAGCTTGCTGTGTGGCCCATGGTGGCCTCAAACCCATGGAAATCCTCATCCCAAATGCTGTGATTATAGCCATGCACCACCATGTACGGCCTAGAATTTACTTTTAACTGTAATGAGCTCCTCTAAATTTTTTTCTTTATATTTAAAAGGATGTACTTTAAAAAAAAAATACAAATGAACTTTCTGCAGACATTTAAAGTAATTATGGTTCTCTTGAATTGTTATTTGTTTATTTTTTTTTATTTTTTATTTATTTATTTTTTTTGCGGCACCGGGGATTGAACTCACAACCTCGCGCCTGCCAGGGCAGGCGCTTAAGGCACTGAGCCAAACTCCTGGCCCTGGTTTTTTGAGGCAGGGTCGCACTATGTAGCTCAGGCCGGTCTTGCGCTCGCATTGTAGCCCAAGCCGGCCTCGAACCCACAACGCTCCACCTACCTCAGCCTCCCGAGTGCTGGGATTAAAGGCGTGCGCCACCACGCCCGGCTTTGTTTATTTATTTATTGGTTTTTTTGAGACAGGGTCTTGCTATGTAACTCAGGCTGAACTTGAACTCACGGTGATCCTCTTGCCTCAGCCTTCCAAGTGCAGAGATTACAGGCAGGTGCCACCACGCCCAGGCTTGTAAGCATTTTTAAAAAGGAAAGTATAGGCCTTGCATAATGGTGCATGCCTGTAATCCTCATACTTGGGAAGCTGAAACATACTTGGGAAGTGAATCTCCATGAGTTCAGGGCCACCTAGCCTATATAGTAAGTTCATGGTCACCCTGCACTACAAAGCGTGACCCTGTCTCAAAAAAAAAGTTAGCTTTGTGTTTGATCACTTAACACTGTTTATAAGTTATGTACCTTAAAATGCCCACGTACATCCCATGTTCTTTCTTGGAAAGGTTGGAATACCCCAATACAGTGGTACCTCAATTCACAAATTTAATTCTCTCCACAATTCTGGTCACAAACTGAATTGGATAAGAACCAAATCAAATTCAGTGTTTAGATTTAAATTTGATTCCATTCTCATCCAATTCCATTTGCAAGCAGACACGGTACTTTCTTTTTGAATCTGGTTCTGCCTGTAGTTTCATCTGGAGGAACACTGCACTCACCCACACTGAACGCTGGCTCCTCGCCTCCCTCCACGGAGCATGGCGGCAGCTCTCCACTGCTCACGTGGGGCCTTCGCGGTGTGTGGCCCCTGCCTTTGCAGTGTGGCATTCTACCTGTGTCTCCCCATCCTAAGCAGGTGAACCCCTGTGTTGGCGTGGCTTCTTAGGGTCCCTTTTGAAGGCAGGACTCAGTCTTACTTGCTGTCGAATCCCCGGCATGTAGTGCAAACCTGTTTCATAGTGAACAGTAAATGTTGGTTAAGTGAGTAAACTGGCTTTAAATTGATGTGAGAGTATATGCTAAGATTAACCAAATTTGTTTTACTGTTTGGGGTTTTTGCAGATGGAGCTTTATCTTGTGTTCGTTGTAAGTCTATGTATTCTTCTCTTCCAGATGACTATAATTGGTATGTATTAAAATTCAGTGGAACAAATAATAATCTTAGCTGTATCTGAAATGATTTAATTTTCTTTTCTGCTCACTTTTCTGATTAGTCTTTCTGTAATTTTGTTTTTAAAAATGATTTCAATAGTCTTATTTTTACCCAGTGTTTAGGATTATAAATGTTTTAAATAAAAATCATTTTTATTATGTTTCAGTGAATATTTAATTTGCTGTAAAAGTGACATGCTTTTAGAAATGCTCTCTTTTCTTCTTGAAGCATGCTTTAGCTTTTTGGAAAAGTTAATTAGTTTTTATAGTTTTCTGTTAGGGTTCATATCTATTAGCTTAAGTAGTTATCTTTTGTTTGATACTGAATAATTCTAAATTACAAATATTTAGTCCATCACCATTTATTTGATACTTACGCAAGTCACTATGCTAAAAATTGGGAAAACTATGATGTTGTCTTTTTGTCTCTACAGTAAGTAGTCTGATGTACAGAAACTGTAATGTTTATTTAAGTTGTCTGATTTTTATTGCAAATGTTAGTATATGTGTTACCAAAGTGAGTACTTTCATTGCAAGTTGTGGAAAAAATAGATTTTCTTTCTTTTGACATTAGTTTTGTGTTTTTTGTTTGTTTTTTGAGATAGGGTCTATGTAGTTCAGGCTGGCCTTGAACTCACTATGTAGTCTAGGCTGGCCTAACAGTACAGGCCTGCACCACCCTGCCTGGCTGGACATTGGTTTTAGTTGCACATTTAATGTGTACTAAGATTGCTAGTAAAGAAATTGGACTAGGTAACTTGTTTTGTTTTGTTAAGCTTTCTGAGACAGAGTGTTGCCATGTAGTTCAGACTGGCTTTCAGTTCATTAAGTTGCCCGGGCTGGCCTTGAACTCACAGACATCCTCCTGCCCCTGTTTCCCAAGTGCTAGGATCACAGGCCTGTGCCACCACAACTGGCTAGACTAGGTAATTTTTTTTAATTCTTAAAAATAAACACCTGTGTTTATAGAGCGCTTACTGTGTTCCAGACACTGTATGTGTATTTTTTCTTTTTTTTAAAAATCCATCTTAGGGCCGGGAGTTTGGTTCAATGGCTTTAGTGCCTGTCTGGCGGGTGTGAAATTGTGAGTTTGATCCCTGGTGCCCCCCCAAAAATAAAAAAATAAAATAATAAAATAAAATCCATCTTATCTCAAAGAGAAAAAAAAAACAAAATTTCAAAACATGTCAGTTTCAAAACATGTCATTACACATTGTCATCCCCAAGTCATTCACCCAGAGCACAAGACATCTGCATTCAATTTGGATTAATTTTTTAAACTCAAAAGTCAAGTTATATAATTGTTTTACATTATGTAAAACTTTATCAAAAACCAATTGATAGTTAAAAATTGTAGTCATGTTGCCTAATCCTAACACTCTGGGAGGCTGAAGCAGGAGGATTGCAAGTTTGAGCTCAACTTGGGCAATTTAGTGAGACCCTGTCTCCCAAAAAGATCTTTAAAAAGGACTGGAGCTATAGCTGAGTTGGTTGGCCCTAGGTTCAATCCCTATTGCATGAGAAAGCAAACAA
This sequence comes from Dasyprocta punctata, assembly GCA_004363535.1. Taxonomy (NCBI): domain Eukaryota; kingdom Metazoa; phylum Chordata; class Mammalia; order Rodentia; family Dasyproctidae; genus Dasyprocta; species Dasyprocta punctata. The sequence continues at coordinate 91,744 of RJWM01004696.1, forward strand.
AAATTGGTGTTGTATGATATGGACTCAATCCTTCCCTGCCTCTTTCCTTTCCATCCACCTTTCCCTTTCCTTTCCTTTCTCTCCCTGTCCCATCTCCACATCTCCCTCCCTTCCTCCCTCCTCTCTTCCTCCCTTCGTCCCTTCCTCCCTTCCCCCAACCCAGGGGCACTGTACCTCTGAGCCAGATCCCCTGCCGTTTTTATTATTGATTTTGAGACAGAGTCTCACTAAGTTGCAATGGCTGGGCTCCACCTCGCCATCCCCCTGCATCAACCTCTTGAATAACAGGGATTACGCACATATGCCCATGCCTGGCTAGGTATTCAGTGGTAAAACATGGTGAAACAATGTAATGCCTTACCCTCTGTTAGGTGAAATATACTGTATAGTTTAACCTACTAGTTGTTTTGTTGTGGTAGTTAAGCTGATATATCGTGGCAGTAGTTGGGAACCTGTGGCACCCAGTGGGCATGCAGAGCCCTCTCTGTTGGCATGCAAGCCAAGTTGCCCCAGCAGCTGAATGTCAGATAGCAGTGCACAAAAGGCAGTGTTGGCACTTCTTGATAAATAAGTGGGTTTTGGGTTGCAGTTTGGGCACTTGATGTCTAAAAGGTTTGCCATCACTAGTCTTAGGGTTTTCCAGTCCAGTAATATAGTATATTCTTTTTAGCAATTTGTAGTTAATCGATTTTAGCTCTAAGAATGAATAATCATTCTACTTTGAATGCAGTATAATTCTGTGTAAAAACATTCTTTTTTAGCAAAGTGGAGCTTGCTTTGACATCTGATGGCAGGACAATAGTATGCTACCACCCTTCTGTGGACATTCCATATGAACACACAAGAGTACGTATGAAATAAATTTTAATTTGCTGGTAGAAATGTTCATACTTATGATATGTCAAGAGAAGGGAATTATTTATTTGCCTATTTCTCCTTTTTTTTTTTTTTTTTTTTGGTCTTTTTGAGGCAGGGTCTCACTATGCAGTTCAGACTGGCCTTGAGCTCACCTTGCAGCCCAGGCTGGTCTTGAACTTGCAAGGATCCTCTTGCCACAGCCTCCTGAGTACTGAGATTACAGGTGTGCACCACCATGCCTGACCTCCTTTTGTTTTTTTATTTTGCTGTTTTAATTCTTTCTTTCTTTCTTTTTTTTTCTTTTTTTTTTTAATATAGGCTCTTCATATGTGTAGTTCAGGCCAGCCTTGAACTTGCTATGTAGTCAAAACTGACCTTGAACTCATGATTCTCCTTCCTTAATTTAAGTGCTGGGGTTGCAGCCATTTACCACCTTGCTTGGCTTATCTTCTTGCTTTAATGGTTTTTCTTTTTTTATAAAATGAACTAAACAGGCACGGTGGTGCACTCCTGTAATCCCAGCACTTGGGTGGCACAGATGCTGAGGCAGGAGGATCACTGAGAGTTCCAGCCTGGGCAACAAAGTGAGTTCAAGGCCAGGCTGAACTGCACAGGGAAATTGTGTCTCAAAAAGACAAAAAAAAAAAAAAAAAAAAAATTTTTTTAAAACACAGTTATGACGACATATTTCTGGTCTAAAACATTTGGTAGGTTTCTGGTTAGGGATCAGATATATCTAGTAGCGTGATACCTTGGTTGATGGATTTAATTCTTTCTGTGATTCTGTTTGTAAACTGAATTGGTTGGGAATCAAATCAAATTTCCCTGTAAGATCAGCATTGAACCTAACCATTGAATTTGATTTGGTTTGTGACCAATTCAGTTTGCAACAAGAATCATGGAAAGCATTAAGTTGGTGAGCCGAGGTGTCACTGTATCAAACTATAAAACATACTATTTCATACTTCCTCATATTATAGTCTAATAAATTATGAAAAGCTTGTATTTTATTTACTTTTTTTGTTTGTCTTTTTTTTTTTGAGACAGAGTCTCGATGTGTACTTCATGCTGGGCTTGAATTCACTATGTAGTCCAGGCTGGTCTTGAACTTGTGGTAATCCTTCTGCCTCGGCTTCCTAAGCACTGAGATTATAGGCGTTAGCCTCCATGCCCAGCTGAAAAAGCTTGTATTTTAGAGTACTCTTTTAAAAATTTTGTATTCTTGGTTCTGATAATCCTTTATTTTTTATTTATTTATTTTATTTATTTTTCTGATAATCCTTTAACATTTGGTGAATTTTAATTTTTTTTTTTTTTTTTCAAGACAAGCTCTCAATGTGTATTCTGGCCTGGCCTTGAACTTGTGGTGATCCTCTTGCTCGGCTTCCCAAGTGCTGGGTTTAGAGGCATGCACTATTGTGTAACTTAGTTATAGCTAATGAGCCAAAATAGTATATTTTAAACCACCTGGTTTAATTTTTTTTCCTTTTTCTTCAGGCACCAGATAGAAGAGATTTTGTTTTTGTTATAAGTACTTTGGTTTGATCTTTGTCTTATTCTATATTTAAAATGCCTTCTCTTATTTCTTTAAGCCTCTTCTGCCGTATTTGGTAATGCCTGATTTGCTTTATGAGGAGAAAACAAGTAGATAATGATGCATTTAGTGAGACCTAGTTTTACAAATCGCTAAGGCCAGTGTGCTTGTTGATTTTGGTAGATTACTGACCTTTTGCTAACTTTTATTCTTTTCCTTCTTTTTTGGGGTACTGGGGGTTGAACCCAGGACCTTATACCTGCTAAGCAAGCATCTGACCACTGAGCTCTGTGCTCACTCTTTACTGTTTTCAGCACTTTGTCCTGCTGCTGTGTGTCCTAGTCCACTAACCAGGGTCTCTTCTATTTCATTTCTTTGGATGAAGTGGTCAAAAACAGACACTTACTTTGCGCTGTAACCCCTCCGGCTCATTCTGCATTGTGTCTCTTGTTCCCGTGTGTATCTGGTGACGTGCTCCATCACTGTTGTAGCAGTTGTTCCAAGAAGCCCAAGGCTCTTAGGTCATATTTTTAACATCCAGATTCTCCACATTTGACTTTTTACATCCACGAATCTGACTTTTCTATCCTTCCCAACTCTCAGAACTTTCCTACTTACACAACAACAACAATAACAACAAAACTTTCTCACTGTTATTTTAGAACTTACTGTCACTGACAAATTCTCTCATAACTTTAACCTTTCCAGAGTGTTGCTTTCACTTCTGGCTCTGATAGAAATCCGACTGTGTACCTTAGGGGCTTTGCTTCCCGGCGATCTTTTTCAGTAATTGCTGTGTTCTCTCCCAGTTTCTTTTGACATTGAATGTAGTGGTTCCTTAAGGTCATATCCAGATGATTTCTCCACTGTCTAATACTTTCCAGCTTTGGAACTTATGTTGTCAAACTACATCATCCTTTTTTTTTTTCCTGTTGCTGTCATCTCTGTCATTTCTCCTGTATCCTTCCATTCTTGAAGGTTTTAGACTCACTCCCCTAGCACACCCTCCAGCATTGTCGAATCTAAAACACCTTGCAAGGAAATAGATCTTCCTCTTTCTGCCAGATGTGTATTTTATTGAAGTACTGAAATTGTACAATTTTTTCTAAAACTTAGGGTATATCATTTAGGAAAATGAAGGTATTATGCCAGGGGAAAAAATAAATGATTTAGAAAAATAAAGGAAAAATGTATATCTTTTTAGTAGTTGATTTAGTGGGAAATTTCAAAAGTCAAGCTCTAGAATTCTTAAAGGGAAATTCAAGATGACAGTTCTAAGTGTTGAATAAAGCTGACATTCTCTTTTATTTATTTATTTATTTTTTCATTGTACTGCAACATTTACCTTCCCTTTCTTTGAAGTTTGATCAAGGAGTACTACAGAGAAAAAAGTTCTGAATCTGCCAGGGGCTCTTGGTATGGACTTCAAAGAATCTATTAATTTCAGTGTCTTTTATCTTCACACCTGGAAACATTTGAGAGAAAAGAGTTTGTGCCAAATTAGAGTCAAGCCTGCCTGGGGGTAGGGAGAGACAGGACATTTATTATGCTTGAAAGTAACTGATTGATTTTGTTTAGGCCTGCACACTGAGCTACATCCCCAGCTCTTTTTTTTTGTTTTTTGTTTTTTTAATCTTGATAGGGTCTTGCTAAATTGCCTGGGCTGGGTTTAAACTTGCTGATCCTCCTGCCTCAGCCACCCAGAATGCTGGGATTGTAGGCAAGTGCCAACATCCCTGCTTTATAGTTTTAGACATTTGATTTTTAGTAACAAGTATGAAAAGCAAAATAACATTAGGGATAGATTCTCCAAAGATAGTTTGACATAGCAGTGTATTGCAGTGAGAAGATAAGTGTCACAGTAAATTGCATGCTTAGAATGTGGAGCCCAGGGGACATTTGTAAAGGCCGAACAACTGCAGGGATCAATAAGGGAGCAGATGTTCACCTGATGTAACTTTTTGTGCAAGATTGCAGTGGCACTTGTGCATGATTTCACTTAGGGGCAGAGTCTTGTGTTAGTTCATGTTACCAGGCAAAATATGCATGAGAAACACTGTTTCAAAACCTCCCAGCTGTATTTGTTACCACTACTACTTACTCTTTATCTTCCTCTTTCTCTTCCTCTTATGGTTATTTGTTAGGGCTTGACACAGGCAAGGGATTCCATTTTGATTCTGACAGCTTTCACAGCTCAAATTCCATGTTTCCTTAGTACTTGTCAGGGTATTACAGTAATTTACAAAGATGCTATTATTTCAGTTTATCAAAGGGACAGTCTTTTAAGATAACTTGAGGTATCTAAGGAGCACTTTCTTTTTAAAATAATTTATATCACTTTTTCTGTTTGGGGTTTTAAAAGAAATGTTAATATGTACCTACCACTTACTAAACTGTACTTGGAACAGCAAAGCATACTACAGTATATATCATTTTACTTAATCTTCAAACCCTTATGAAGTAGATATTATTCCAATGATTTTATAGAAAGGGAAATTAAGTTTAACTTGCCCAAGACCATGGAACTGCTAAGTGGCAGAATCAGAACAAAGTGTGTGTTCCAGCCGGGCATGGTGGTGCACGCCTTTAATCCCAGCACTCAGGAGGCAGAGGCAGGAGGATCGTTGTGAGTTCAAGACCAGCCTGGGCTACAAAGTGAGTTCAAGGCCAATCTGAACTGGATAGTGAGACTATCTCAAAAAATAGGGCCACGAATTTAGTTCAGTGACCTAAGCGCCTGCCTGGCAGGCATGAGGTTGTGAGTTCAATCCCTGGTACCAAAAAAAAAAGAACAAAGTGTGTGTTCCTAACATTTTTATTGTTCCTCCTTGGGCTGGGTGGTAGCATTGTGTAGAGCACATGCATAGTGTGCATAAGGCTGTGGGCTTGATTCCCACACCACACACAAACACACACACTCACACATTCTGCCTTATTCTCTCCTACCCTCGGAGGGAGTGCTATATAACTAATAAATAAATCCTTCCTTGTTAATACAACTTTGAAGGCCTTAAATCATCTTGTCAGGCTGGGGATATAGCTCACTGGCACAGTGCCTGCCTGGAAAGTGCAAGGCCCTGAGTTTAGTTCCCATAACCAAAACAAAAAAAATCATCTTGTTTCTTGAGATTTAGTCTTAAAAATTACCTCTTATGTGATCTTGCCTACATTCCATTACTTGGGTTTTTTTTGGCGGGGGGAGGGAGTGGGCACAAGGGATTAAACTCAAGGGCAATATACCAAGTACATCCCAGCCCTTTTTAGTTTTTACTTTGAGACAATCTCACTAAGTTGTCTAGGCTGGTCTCCAACTTGTGATCCTTCTGCCTCAACCTCCTGAGTCGTTGAGATTATAGGTGTGTGATACCACAAACAACTATTTACTCAAGTTCCTAAGCCCAGTAGAATTACTGTGTCTGCGATAGGGCCCTTTCTGCTTCTCATTGATCTCTGTTACTTTGCATTTCTGAAATGCTTATTTAATTATTTAATTGCACCACCTCTATATGTATATGCATTGCCTTTTATTTGGGACAGTTATACAGTCCAAGCTGGCCTCAAACTTATGAATAGCCTAAGCTTATGTCTTTGTTACTTTTCTTAATGAGACAAAATACTGGGCACCCAAGGTGAAAAGGTTTATTTGTCTCACAGCTTGTAGAGGTTTCAGTTCCTAATCAGCTGGCTTTAAGGCAGGGTGGCGTGGCAGACAGGCCTTGCAGAGGGAAAACATTTTTGGTAGGCAGAAGATAGCAAAACAACAAGGAAGGGAGACGAGAAGCCTCTTTCTGTCTCTTGTATTGTATCCAGGCTACTGGGACCAGTCAGTGGACTGATTTTGTAATCACCCACCCTCAATCCTAGCATTGCAGTATGAGTCAGTCACACACTGCAGATTCAGCCACCACTGAAAAAGCCCCAGCCATGACTGCACAAGGCTTTGTACATCTAGGCACCAGCTATGACAGTGTCTCTTGAACTCACAGCCACCCTTCTGCCTCAGTCACCCAAGTGCTAGGCTGACAGGTGTGTGTGCCACACCTGGTTTACACATTGCCTTTTAAAGAAATCATTTTTCATGAACATAAAGTCGATATGTTATAATATTTAATACAGTGGTCAGGTGTTGTAGTTGTGAGCAAGAGTGTATAAACATAAAGAAGACATCTATATTTGAATGTTTCATATCTGGTTGTAAAGTTAGGTTTTCATTGTACTATAATATGTACAGTTATGTATAAAGCAAGGCAGTGTTCAGTAACATAATTATTGGTATGTTATTTTCATTATGATTTTATGTAACATTGAATGTTACAATTATTGTTATATACATTAATTTTATTTATTTATTTATTTATTTATTTATTTAAGACAGAGGGTGTTTTACTCTGTAGTTCAGGCTGGACTTAAACTCACCATGTAACTCAGGCTGCCTTCCAACTTGCAGTGATCCTCCTGCCTTAGTTCCCCAAGGACTGGGATTAAAAGTGTGCCCCACCACATCTGGCACATAATAGTAATTATATTTAAATAAGCCAGG
>RJWM01004697.1:0-98869 GCA_004363535.1 Dasyprocta punctata
TCTGAGAATAGCGTCTAGTGGAACAGTTATCCAAAGTGTTCTGTACTCTGTCAAAGTCCAAAATAACTATCATTGCTGAAATTGTATGTTTCCAGATAATGTCTCATTGTTTTGGCATTTTCCTTTCAAAATGAATTATCACCAGTACCTCCCTTTATTCATTTCTTCTCTTCAACTTCATTTCCAGCCCTACTTCTGTGTATCTGAAATAGATTTACAACTAAAGAAGAAGTACTTATTCCCTTTCTTTCCCCCACTGCCCGCCACTGGGTTTGTAGTTTGCTTTGAGGTTTATTTCTGTGCATAGTACAGTGTGAGTTGTGTTTTATGTTTATCCTCATACTTTGTATTTAGGGTCAGTAAACTTGGTAAGTGAACAGCTGTGACACAGTAGGATTCCTAGAGACTTTAAGCAAATGTACGTGATTTTATCAGTCCCAAAAGACTAGAGTTTGAGAAATTTGCTCGGGCAATATATTTGGCAGTGCTTCTTTCTTTGTTTTTATTAACATTCTGAATTCCTGTTTCTGGGGCTCTCATTTATTTCCAACTAGATAAAGGTGACCTTCCCCTTCTCCAAACTGAGCCTCCCATGAGACTCATGAATCCAGTAGAGGCAAATCATGGCTATCACTTGTTAACTATTAGAGTACTTTATTAAAAACCTGCCAGAAAATTAAGACTATAACATGAAGGAAGAATAGAACAGTCAGGCGTATCACACAACATTTTTATCAAATGATTTGATTTAGGACTTAAAAACCTGCTTATTGCTTGAGCAGTAGGAGACAATTTGAATTAAAAGTGAGATGGAGAAACAGGAATGCTAAATCACAGATCCTAGAATTAAGATCAGTGATATGCAGGGTAGAAACATCTTCAGATTCATGTCTGGGAAAAATGAGATTAGGTTGATTTAGAATTTAGCACTCATTTGTTTGAGCGGCCTCTATGTACAAGAGGATATTTTGTAATCCAAGTGAGACTGAGATGAGAATTGCAAGACCATTACTTCCATTCCATTTTTTTCTGCAGTCCTCATACCACCATGGAATGTTGTAGCATCAATCACTATGGGAACAAGTTATTGGAGGGAACCTCCCTTTCACTTACGTTTCTGTCTCTAGAAAAGGGAGAATTTTACCACCTACCTTGGGAAACATCAAAGTGAAACATGATTAATGTAAAGCTAAATGAAACCTGGTTTGAAACCTATGAAATTGGAAGTAGGGCCGAATATTGTAGAGTAACTTGGGTCCTTTTATGAAGAAAACACATATGAATAATTTATGAAGGTTAATTTCTGCAACCTCTCAAATATTCCAGAAGCAAGGTCAGAGTAAAATTTTAACTGAGACTACTGCAGGCATCTTTGGAGGAAGTATATTTCCTTATATTTCAGGTAGGAAAGAATTACATCTACTTGATCAAATGAATGAGCAGCAAGTTTAGCTATAATACTATCCATTAGCAAACAGATTTCAGATTTATTTCTCAGAATTTTTTATCCCAGTTATTTATAGAGAGCTTTCTTTCATGAGAAAATGTTCTAGTGTTTGTTTTCAGGTCACTGCTAACACCGAAGTGCAATACCTTACACATGTAACTTTTATACATGTTCCTTGGTTATTAAATTATAACTTTATATCGATATTATCAACATTTGACAAATAAGGCAACTGAGATAAACAAAAATAAGAAACTTCTGCAATATACTTAGCCTAAGTACAGAGTCAAGAAAAAAATTAAGAAACCCTGCCACCGACTTCCTTCATTTGTCTTCCGAGATATCTCTGAGTTCCTCATTGTCACTCTTCCGGTATTAGGAAAATTCTACAAGTTTGAAGAAGAAGATATGGAAAAAGAAAAGGTACCCTTAAGTTGCTGCACTTCAACAGGCTTCTTCCCAGCCATTTTCCCTCAATATACAAAATCTATAATGATAAAGGAAAGAAGACTGGCATTTTAAACACTAAGCTCTTACTCAAAAGGGATTTATGCTTCATACATGAATATAACTTGTTTTTCCAAGGTTGTGCAACTGCACTGTCTACTTAGGTGTATGGTTCAAAGGCCTGTATTATATAGCTTATTTTTACATCTCTCCATTGCCTACCACAAGACAACGGGGAACATTTTTGGCAAAATAAGTCTCATGAAGAACAGTGTTTGAATTTCAGTGGCAGAGTTAAGGAAGAAAACCAACCAGCCTCTGTTTTATGTGTTTCTGTCACACAAATTTGAGAGTTCTTTTAAAGGCAGTAAAAGTTGTTTGTTTTGTCCAAATAGCCACAAGATAAGTAGTTATCTACATAACCTATGTAAAATTAATTTTGAGTGTAATTAATTTATATTATTTCTTTTTTGCTTCATATATGTACACATGTGGCCTTTCAATCTTATTCTAAATAAAGTGGTATACACATATAAACATATGTATTTCAGATTTCTGTCTCTTTACCCCTGTTCCTTGTGTTGTGACCTGCATGTTGTTCTCAGATATAATTGCCAAGTCACTCAAAAATGAAATGAAAACTTGTGCAAACATATCAGTACTAAGTAGTGGAAATATTTATCTTTTATAAAAACAAATTTCCAAGCAAAACCAAGCTTAGAGGTATTTCCTAATGACTTGACAGTCAACAACTCCTAGTGCAAAATAAATAAATAAATATATATATGTATGTATGTATTTATGTCACTACCTTTATTGTTACAATTTCATGAAGATTGTCTGCATATGATTGCTGTGGTGATTCCTGTGTGGTTTTAATCAAATTCAGCTTGCAAGGCTTTGGGAATGAGGCAGTTTTCATTCTTAGTGATTACAAGTTAGAAGGGTGGGAGGAAGTGGGAGGTGCAAATTTTAAGTCTTAGTCAAATGCAAAGCTTCAGGATTCAGCCTAGTTTAAAGGTATATAACGCAGCATGAAAGACTGAAACATAATGTTCATCTCTCTAGTCATCCCCACTTCTGCCACAGGTAGTTTGCAAAATCTACATTAATCCCCATCTTGTGGAGGATGATTTTCAAGACACAGTTGTTTCCTGAAATTTCATATAGCCAATGTGTGTCAGTCAGAATTTTTTCTATTCTACTACATTTCCAAAATTTCACCTTAAACTCTCAGCTCTGCCCTATCCCAAATACACAGAATCCATTTGCACATTATTTGTTGTCTAAAACCAGAAGAGAACTGTTGAACATAACTTCCAAGCTGTATGTTTAATGCCTTCTTGGACATAAATTTGTAGGTTCTGTGGTATCTTCCTTTGAAAAGGAAGTGCAAAGTAGTGGGTCAGGGAAAATCTTAAATTATTATTATTATTATTTATTGTTGTTGTTGTTGTTGTCATTGGTTTGGTTTGGTTTGACTTTTTTGAGACAGGATTTCACTATATAGTTCATGCTGGCCTTGAACTCACTGTGTAGCCCAGGTTGGCCTTGAACTTGGGGACATCCTCCTGCCTAGGTCTCCTAAGTGTTAGAAGTTATATATTTTTAAATCGATCTGATTTCTAAAGGAAAAACAATGTACTTTCTGGTTTTATGTCTTAAATGATACTATTAGAATTATCAGACAATATTACAAGTTGCTTTGGGAACTTGGCATTACAAGACAGATTAAGAGTTCTCCCTTCAGGAAATACAATGAAACTAAGCAAAAGTTTAGAATAAAACTCTACTTTTATCAAACTGAACAAAAGTCCAAGTGAAAGCCTTAAAATACAAAGTACTCTAATATTTAGAAAAACTAATGTGAAAGCTATTGTTTAGTGTAATATGGCTAATGGAGAGTCACTGTCTGGATACAATACCATCAGGACAGTTACCCAAAGATTTAAATAGAGGTGTGGACTGGGTTAGAGAGAACAATGGCCACAGCAGCAAACAAGCCCAGTCTGGGAGCCAGCACTGTGTGCGGGCCTCCAGCAGACTGGGGACAACTAGACCCAATCCTCTCCCTGTGAGTCAGCACCATTCATGGACTGGGGTTAGAAAAAATAATGGCTGCAGCAGCAAACAAGCCCAGTCTGGGAACCGGGGCCATGTGTGGGCCAGGACCAGTCTGGGAACAGCCAGATCCCAGCCCCTTCCAAACAAGAAGTACCACCATATCCACCCCCTGCCCAAGCGACTGGCTTATCCAGAGAAACACAGGCTGTGATGATAGCTATCCAGGTGAAATGCAATTGGATGCCTGTGGTGCTTTGGTGTTTCACTAACATTGGAGTTCTAGGGCCAGTGGTCTGACCATAGGTTCAGAGGATATCTCTAAGCAGTGTGACATCTGGGGGGGTCTCCTTCTGAGGGTCATGCAATTGTTGATTCCCTATGGTCTTGTTTTGAAGTCCTGTATCATGTTATGGATTAAAAACTGGTGGTCAACTTAACACCAGCTGAATTAAATCAGCATAGTGTTGAGTGTAGATGGCCCACCTGAGGAAATTTGCCAGCATAAATAGAGACAAGAAGAAGAGTGAGGTGTTGTGGGTTTTCCTAAGTGTTGCTGTTTTGAGCCATTGGTTCTCCTGGAGGGGCTTGTCATGCTGGCTTCCCTAATATGGATTTGGCCATTATTGTCAGAGGAGCTCGGGACCTTGTCAATGAGAGTGGCTGTGGTTCGCTTTGGGGGAGCTCTGCTCTTTACATTGAGCATCACTTCCTGGCTCTGGAGGGGAAGATGTTTGCTGTTTAATCTCCAGGAGAAGCTTGTCACATTGGCTTCCTGGCAAGTACTCAACTGTTATCGTCAGAGGAACTCGGGACCTTGTTGTTGCTGGGGATGGCTGTGGTACTTTTCAGGACAGCCTTGGTCCTTGTTTTGAGCATGACTTCTTGACTGCATGATAGAACCTTCAACCTACTGACACAGCTCCTTCACCCCGCTGGCATAGACTTTCTGACTTCCACTGCTGACCTTTTGAGCCTTCCCAGTGCAGATCCGTAAAACAGACTGGCATGAGTCTTTGTCGTGGACTGTAGATCTCCAGTTGGACTCGTGGGAGGCATTGTCACAGGCTCTGGGTCTTCAGCTGGACTTATGCAGGACCTTGCTGTGGGATCCAGGCCCTTGGCTGAATATTCTGGGTCTTCAGTGTTGTGGACGGATTTCCTGCACTTTGACATGTTTAACTCTGGGTGACTATCATAAAACAGTATTATAAATTCTGTGTTCTGTGTGTAATTGTTCACCTTGTAACCCCTGATTACAACATATCATTTCCATTGTTTTGTTGGGCTGGGTTTTATTCTCTTTTGTCTTGTTTGATTATGTTAAACCCGATGGCAGGAGAAGCTGTTTCAAAGATATATTATGGTAGCAATTTTGAATTTACTGTTGGCTTTTTTTGAAATCCTTCATTGCATTCATTGTTTTGTTTTTATTGTTTCTATTCTATTCTGTTCTGTTTGATTTATACTATGTCCAACGTTATCTGCAGCTCTTTTGAAGGCATCAAAAGGCATGTTAACTACTGTTGATTTCATAATGTTTTGAAGTCCTGTATCTCTTACACTGGTTTATTTTGATTGGTTTTATTCTGTTATATACTCTTTAAAATAAAAATAAAGATGTAAATAGAGTGACTGAATATCCTGTTAATTTCGATAATATTGGAAGAGTCATATTAAAGAGATACATGATGTTTTTTTCATCCAGAAGGCAGACAGGAGGAATTTGGTGGGTGGATCTTTGGCCCAAAGGATTTACAAGAGTTTCTCAGGAACCTCATACTGATAGCCTGCAGCTGTAACATATAATCCAGTGACATGGATGAAATGGGTACATTCCAGAGAACAAGAGTGAGTAACTATTATTTTAGATATCTGTTGTCTTAGTTACTTTTCACTCGTTGCCGAGACAAAATACCTGATGCCCAAAATTAGGGAAGGAAAGATTTATTTCTTACAGTTTCTTGGGAGTTTCAGCCCATACTTAGTTGGCTCCAAGTCAGGATGGTGTGGTGGGGCTGCTGCTCATGGTGGCTGCAAGCTGCAAGCACGCTGGCGAGAAAGAGAGGGCGGAAGTGCAGAAGTGCAAGAGGAAGACCCACCTTCCCTTACACTGTATCTCAGCTCCACCCCTGGGCATGTGCAGTGCTCACATTGCCAATCCCAGTGCTAGACAATAAACTGAACACAAGCACTAGACTCAGCCCCATCAAAAATATGAGGACTTGGGGGGACATGGCATACCCAATACATCTGTTCAGTCTATAAATTTACTAAAAAAGTAAAGGACGTGGTCCTGAAAGCCCATCCATGATTATTTAATTAACTCAGTGTGGAGTATGGGTATTATGAAAGAATTACAGGCATCAGGGAGGAATGAAAGAAGAAAGGTAGAGGCTGGAGAATATCTCTGTACATAATAAGTTCCACAGTCTTGGCGTGTAGCTCAGTGGTGCAGTCCTTGCCTAGATGTGCAAGTTTCTGCATTCAATCCCTAGCACCTCAAAAAACAAACAACAAGCCAGGTTCCAGGACTATAAGGAAGATAAAGTAGAAAGGGTCTCTTTTACATTTTCCTCAACCTTCTATATAGACAAACTCCTTGAAGGTAAGACAGATTAAAGGTGATGCAGGAAACTACATGCAAGTTTTCATTTATTGACCCAAATCAATAAGTTTCTCCTCAAAGAACTTAGGACAGGTACAGTTGCACTATGAACCATACTTCTTCATGTCCAGTAATTTGCTAGAATACCCCACAGAGCTATATTTGCCTTACCAGTTTATTATAAAGGATAGAAATGAACAAGATTAAAAGGTACATAAGAGGGCCGAGAGTTTGGCTCAGTGACTTAAGCGTCTGTCTGACAGGCACAAGGTTGTGAGTTCAATCGCTGGTGCCACAAAAAAAAAAAAAAAAAAAAAAAAAAAAAAAAAAAAAAAAAAAAAAAAAAAAAAAAAAAAAAAAAAAAAAAAAAAAAAAAAAAAAAAAGAAAGAAAGAAAGAAAAAAAGAAAAGAAAAGGTACATAAGATTATGTCAGGAATGGATCTGAGCTCAGAATCCTCTGTCCATGTGGTACTTTCACAACTCATTGTTCAAGAGGTTTTTCCTAACCCCAATCTCATCCTCTGCCATCTCTCCTTTCCCAGCATCTTGCTGAATGAGCCTGGAGTTCCAACCTTCTAAACTCCTGGTCTTTCTGGTGACCAGCCCTATTGTGAGAGTATCTAGGAGCTACCCTATTATCTCCTTAACATAAACTCAAGTGTGATGATCAAAATGAGCTCATGAGTAACAGACACTCTTATGCAGGAAATACCAAAGATGTTAGGAGTCTGTTCCCAGAACCAAAGAAAAAGACCAAATATATTTTCATTATATCAACCCTTGTATAAGTCCATCAGCAGAGACTGGAAGCCCTGTTGACTTGAGTGTTTTAAGTACAGTCTTGACCAATCTTTGGATAAACATTAAGCTGTGCAAATACAGTGATAAACATTAGAAGACAGGCTTAAATATAGAAACAAGAAAAACTCTAAAGACATCATCAACCACATTTTCTAAGGAATTGCATTCCCTTTAGTCCAGGCTACTTACTAAACAAGCAAAACAGTAAGTAAAACCCTTAAAGGAAAAAAAAAATCAGGATGCAAAGTTTCTGTTATGTAATACATTGGCTAAAATCTCCAGTTTCAACAATAACAAGAACAAAATTGAGAGAGATGCAAAGAAATAAATTGTGGCTCATACTCAAGGAAAAATAACAATCAATATAAAAACTGAGTGTTCCACTATTTTGAACGTAGCAGACAAAGTCTTCAAAGGAAAAATTATATCCAAAACACTAACGAAGTCATATTTAAAAAATACTATATCATTGACCCAATCCTAAAACATTTTTTAAATAGACAATCATATAAAACAATCAAGGTGATCCCCTGGATTTGAAATATTACTAGGGTTTTTCATACTGATTAAATATGTAACAATTTAAATGTATCCAGACAAACGTTTTCAAAATATATGAAGTAAAAAAACTGGCTGAAGTGAAAGGAAAATAAGACAACAATAATAGCTGAATAGTTCAGTAAATGATGGAGAAACTAAAGTTATGATAAGGAAAATGTGAGCAATTCCATTAACGAATACTTAATATTGACTGACATCTATAGAACAGTCTATCTGAGGATTTAAGAATACCCCTTTTTTCCAAGACCATCTGGAACATTCTTCAGATAAACGATATGCTGGGCCTCAAAACAGGTCTTGATGCATTTAACATGTTTTTAATTATATGAAGTATTCTCTCTAGCCACAATAAAATTGAATAAAAATACACAATAGAAAGAAATCTGGGAAAATTTCAAGTATCTAGAAATTAAATGTCATGTTTATAAAATAACTCATGGTTCAAAGAAGAAATTACAAGAGAACATTTCAAAATATTTTAAATCAATGAAAACAGAAATGGCACATACAAATTTACAAGAGGCTCAAACCATGTTTAGAGAGAAATGGTTTACTTTCAACAGCTATCAGAAAAGAGGCAAAGTATCACATCAAAAACCTAAGCTCACACCCTAAAACTTAGAAAAGTAGAATCAAACCCCAAGTAATAATAAAGACACAAGTCAAAATCCTAAAAGAGGGAAAATAGTTTCTTTGAAAAGGCTAACACAATTGATAACTCTTAGCTAGACTGAACACAAAAGTAAAAGAAGCAAAGTCTATCAGGAGTAAGAAAGAAAGCATCAGTATTGGTCCTAAAGAAATTGAAATGATTATGAGACAGTTACAAATGTTGCAACGAACTAGACAATTTAAATAATATGAACAATTAAAAAAGCAACGTAGAACATCTCGATGCTTGTGTTAGTTTTCTGGTTGCTGAGACAACATACCCAACACTCAAAGGAGAAAATGTTCATTGTCATTCAGTTTGTAGCGGTTTCAGTTCATAGTTGGCTGCAAGGCAGGGTGCCATGGCAGAGGGGGATCACAGCAGAGAAACCATTCATGGCAGGCAGAAAGGCAGCAAAGTAGTGAAGAAGCAACATCAACAAGCAGCAAACAGCCATAGCAGCCCTCTTTCTGTCCCTTATATTCTGCTTTAATCCTACCCAGAACTACACCAAACCATTACTAATTAGTGGACTAATTTAATAATCACACACCCTTGATCCTAGCATCACACTGGATCCAGGCACCTCTGAAAAGCCCCACCTATGACCACTTGAGGCTTTGGGGGAGCATTTAGACAGAAACTATAAATTCAATTTAAAAAAACAAATTAGAACATCTCAATAGATCTGTACCAAGTAGACAACTTGAATTAATACTTAAAATTTTAACACAAGTCCCAGAACCAAGTGGTTTTTATCTGTTGTAGTCTATTGAATTTTAAGATAAGAAATGGTATCAATCCATCATTAACTCTTTCAGAAAACAGAGAACATTTCCCAAATGTCAGGTATTATTATCTGTGATTCCAAAGCCAGGCACAAGATGTTGATTAGTCAGCTTGATGTTACTGTAATGAAATACCTGAGGCAATGGATATAAAGAAGAAAGGGTGTTTCCAGCTCATAGTTCTAAAGGATTGGGTCCAAGACCAGGAAGTCCTATTTTCTTGGGGCCTCTTACAAGGGCAGCAAACAGCCTGTGGTAGAACAAGTCACTTGCAGCATGAATCAGGAGCAGAAAAAGCAGGGGTGAGTCTCACAATTCCTCCAAGAGCACAGCACCAATGACCTAAGAATCTAGCATTACTCCCCATTCCCCATATTTTAGCCACTTCTGAATAATGCCATGGAGACCAAGTCTTCAAGATACAGACCTTTAGGGGTCACATTCATATTCAAACCATAGCAGATATCATGAGAAAAAAATACAGTTCAAATCCTTCATGAACAGAATCACAAAAGTAATTAAATGTTAGCAAACCAAATTAGCCAGATATAGATTATACTATACACCATGACCAAGTGGAATTTATCTCAGAAATCAGAGGTTTTTTAACATTAAAAATTACTATAATGTGCCATATTTGGTTGAATAAAAGTGCCAAAACTTGTGACCCTCTTAGGAGATATAGAAAAATAATTTTATAAAATCTAACATGTACTTATAATAAGGCCACTCAACAGAAATGGAAGAAAACTAACAAAGGGCATCTACAAAGAACCTACAACCAAATTTTACTTAATGTTGAAAGACTTAATGGTTTCCTTGAAAAAAATGCATGAATTTCAGCTATCACCATTGTTTCCTCAATTGTACTAAAGACTGTAGTCAGTGAAATAAGTGTGGGGGAGAGGGAGAAAAGGGAAAATCTAGAACAGAAAGGAAGAAATAAAAACTGTCTTCATCACACATGACATGATCTGTATACCATTGTAAGAAAAACACATACCCACATACCTACCAGAGATCATTAAGAAAGTTGGAAAATTTATATAAGTGGGGAGGCATTCTGTCTTCAAAGAGTGGATAGCTCAATATTGCAAAATTGATCATTTCCCTAACTTGATCTATAGATCCAACACAGACCATTACCAAGTCCCTAAAATGTTTTTTGTATAATATTTCTAACTGTTTCTGAAATTTATGTGGAAATGAAAGGGTGTAGAGCAACCAGGAGAATTTTTAAAATGGAAAAAGATGGTGACTTACATTACTGGATACTAAAGCTTAGTGTAAAACTGCCATGATAAAATAGTGTGATATTGGCATAAGGACAGAGATACAGATCAATAGGAAAGAGTTTAGATTTATTGAGCAGAATTAAGGGCTCAGAATAAACATCTATTGTCAGTTGATTTTCAACAATAGTGCCAACACAACTAAAGAGGAAAATACTTTTTTTCAATAAATGATGATGGAACAGTTGGATACCATATTCAACAACAACAATAAATAATATTAAAGAGTTTATGCCCTATGCAATAATTGATTCAAAATATACTATAAAAATTAAAACCATAAAACTCAAGAATAAAACATAACATCTTTGTGATATTGGATTAGCAAACAAAGGCCTTAAATGAGGCATGGCACAAGTCTTAAAACACAAATAACAAATTTGATTGCATTAAAATTAAGTATTATAGCCAGACATGGTGGCACCTACCTGTAATCCCAGCACTTGGGAGCTAAGGCAAAGAATCCTGCCTAGTTCAAGGCCAGTCTGGCTACCTAGTGAGCTTAACCCTGGCCTGGAACATATAGTGACACCTTTCTCACAACAAATACAAATTCTTGACCTTCAAATAGCACCATGAATCCCAACACCACAAAAAGAGAAAAATCAAAAAACACCATGTGGAAAATGAAAAAATAAACCTCAGGGTGGGAAACTCTATTTGCCAATTATGTATTTGAAAATGACTTGTATCTCGCATACATATTCTTATAAATAAAAAGAAGGTAAACAATGGAATTTTTTAAATTAGTAAAAAGCAGTATTTTGTATATCATTAATTAACAGGGAAATGAAAATTGAAACTCCAATGAGATACTACTACATACCCACAAGAATTGCTATAGTAAACAAAAACAGACAGTGTTGGTGAGGAGAAGCAGATGGAGCCCTCATACATCACAGATAAAAATACAAAATGCTGCACTTCGAAAAATAGTTTCCTAAAAACATTAAATACAAATTTACTGCATTACCCAGCAATATCACCCTTAGGAATCTAAGCAAGAAGAATGAAAGCATATGCCAACAAATAACTTGTGTGTAAATATTTGTAATACGTTATTCTTAATAGCCTGTAGCTAGAAACAATCTAAATACTTATCAACCTGTAATTCAAATGGGATATGTCCATACAATGGAATACTATACAGCTGTAAAAAGAACAAGAGTGTCTTAGTTACTTTTCACTTGCAGCTGAGACAGAATACCTGACGCCCAAAATTAGGGAAGGAAAGGTTTATTTCTTACAGTTCTTGGAGGTTTCAGTTCATATTCAGCTGACTGCAAGGCAGGGTGGTGTGGCGGGCGGCCATTCATGGCTGCCATAAACAGCAAGGCACGTGGACCAGGAAGAGAGAGAAAAAGACATGCATGCCTCCCCGCCTTACTCTGTATGTCGGCTCCACCCTGGCGGGTGCAACACTCACATCACCAATCCCAGTGCTAGACAACGAACCAGTCACAAATGCCAGACTCAGCCCCATGCAAATTACATGAAGTCTTGGGGGGACACAGGATCAAACCAATACAAAGAACAATACATGTTACAACATGGATGTTTTGGTCAAGTTGAACTGCAGTATAACAAGATACTGTAGAATGAATGGCTTAAATTATGTCGAATTTATTTCTCACAATTTTGGAGGCTGGGAAGGCCAACCTCGTGTGTTGAGAGATTCTGCATCTGCAGAGGACTTTACCTGGTTTGTGGACAATCATTTTCTCATACTGTGACATGGCAGGCAGAGCATAGTCTAATCTCCTCTTAAAAGAACACTAATTCCCCTCATCACCCAAAAAAACATTAATCTATCATGGAAGATCTACTGTTAGGAACTTATTGTAACCTAATTACTTCTCAGAGGCTTTGCCTTCTAACACTATACTATCAGAGGGTAGGGTTTCAGCATACTGAGTTTAGGGTAGACAAAAACGTTCCATTCATAGCAATGGATTAACTTTGAAAATGTTGTTAAATGAAAGATGCCAGATAAGAAACTATATACTCTATGTTTCCATTTTTTTCTTCGTCCTTTATTTTTCTTTCCTTTCCCTTTCCCCTCCCTAGTTCCCCTTCCCATTTGAACACTTTCTTTCTATTTCCTAATAAGTATTATATATTTTGATCCTTATTTACACTTTTGATTTCTCACATCAGGGAAACTGTGCAGTATTTACACACACGTGTTTTACTTATTTCATTTAACTATGTTATCAAGTTGCATCCATTTACCCAGAAATGTCTCAAGATTATCCTTTATGACTGAGTAGTACTGCTTTGTATAAAAGAGCCACATTTTTATCCATTCATTGGGTTGATGGACATTTGGGCTGTTTCCAGGATTTCGTTATTACAAACTGTGCCACTATAAACATGGGTGTGAATATATGTATCACTGTTGTATGATGCTTTTAATTCTTTCTGAAGATACCAAAAAGGGAACTAGCTGGGTCCAGTGAGACCTCTAATCCTAGTTTTGTTTTGTTTTGTTTTGTTTTGTTTTGTTTTGTTTTGTTTTGTTTTGTTTTTTGAGGACTCTCCACACAGATTTCCACAGTTGTTGCTCCAGTCTACATAACTCCCACCAACAATGGAGAAAGGCTCTCTTTTTTTTCCCCCCATACTTCCATTTTTATAAAATGGACAGAAAAGTCAAGTTCTTAGAGACAGAAATCAGCACCTTATTGAAGATTATGGGAATGAGGCCTTGGCAGTAAGACAGTAGTTTGATTGTAAATAGGGTTGAGAGAAAATTTGGGATTACAAAAAGCTCTAAAAAAACTGACCATGGTAATAAAACTATAAATTTACTAAAAGTTGAAAATTTATAGCATTTAAATTATATATATATATGTGTATATAAATATATATGTATATACATATACATATCTCACAAGGAAGGGAAGGAACAAGGTCTTAGGTCAAGTCAGGCTCACATAGTTAAGATAAAGATTGAGTTACACAGTCATTCATTTTCTTTCTCATCATCCATGTTGATTAACCCTGCTTTCAAAAGGTCAAATTTATAGGATATTTAAATGTTTAATTCTCTGAAAGATTTTTGAATCTTCTGTTATCCTTGAAGGAAAAGTATCCAAATAATAAATACATGAATTTCACCAATGATGAAAACTGTAGGAATTTAAGATACAAATATTTTTGCAGGATAGTCACCAATTGTTTATTTTCCCAGTAATCTTTTTTCACAACAGGTATCACTTTCGAAAGTCTCCACCAACATTAGAATCAATTTTAAGGTCTCTGTGAATTCTTTTAGGCAAAGAAAAAGAAGTGTATTAAAAGTGCAAACACTGAGGGTGGGACTGTAGCTCAGTAATAAAAGTGCTTGCCTAGAATGCACAAGGTCTTGGGTTGATCTTCAATAGGGTGAAAAGAAAAGAAAAATAATAATACACAAAACATAAAAAGAGTGTTAAACCTTCTTGGGTATGATAAGGAAAGTGGCACCATCTCTTAATTTTCTCAGGCATGAACCACAAACATTTTATTTCAAGATTCCCTTACGCATGCATACCAAGGCCATATACAGATGGATATTTGTGATCTTACTTTGGCCTCGCCAAAGATAAATTTCCAGATTTCATCATTTTAGGACTCCAGAAGATGCTACATTAAGTGTAGTAGAAAACACAGAGGTCTTGCTATGTGGAGTCTCAGCTCCTAGCACATATCTTTTATTACTAATCTATGTGAACTTGTTATAAATACACTTGTTTTAATCAAGTATGGTCAGAGCAGACTTGAAAATGTTTGTCTTGTAGAAATTTATCTTCATGAAGGAAAAAGTTTCATAAAACAGACAGTTGGGGCTATGGATTCTGGTTGTAGATTCATATACTAAAGGCAAAATCCTGGGCAGTTTACCTTATCTAAGAATTAGCTATCCCTGACTGGGCCAGTATCTCCAAGATTGAGTCCTTTAATGTCAGAGCATCAAGAATACAAAAAATAAACAACACAGTCAATGTAGACCTTATTCAAATCACTTCAACTCTAGGAACCTCAGTTTCTTTTTATCTAGAATGAAAGTATTGAGTGAAATGACTTCTGATGTCTCTCTAAGGCTCACTAGTTCTCAGGGGAAATTCTTTTGTTCAGAGTCATGTGCCAATGAGTAATAGCTGTAGTTAAAACCATGGCTCTATCCTGTATAGAAGGTATTGTTTATGTCTGGAAAACAGTATTTTCTTAAAAGGAGATAGGACTAATCACGCTACAATCAAAATATTTAGTTTCTCATTTAAACATTTTTTCCTTGACAGGAGGTGAACAGATAAAGCATTTCAGTTATCTGATAAAACCACAGAAATTTTAGGAAGTTGGAAAAGTGTCTGACAAATCTCACTCATAATAACTAGAGGAATGAGAACCACTGGAATCAGATAAAGTATAGCTATTTTTATATAAATCATCTGGCTACAGACTAATCTTTTTGTTAGAGAAAATTTAATACTTCTGGATTGATTTGCCAAATATGGTTGCATGTATGTCTGTGAGTAAATTAAATTTATAGACTGCAGGCACCACTTAGGTAATTTAAGAAGTATTCTTTTCAAACTACCATTCACATTACATAAGCAAAAAATTTCAGAAAACAGTCTTGGTTTTTATTCTGTGCTCTTTAATCTTTAGTTTTCCTCCCTCTTACATGACTCAGTTACCTTCCAGTGATGTTAACCTGTGTATATTACAACTTTAGAACAAATTGAAAGTAGGAGTGTCATGTGTGTGTTTGTACACATTGTAAACCGCAAACTTTTGAAGGCACAGTTCATGACCAGACTCAGTCCTACCCCTCCAGTTGCTTTTGATGTATATAATAAGTACACTATGCAATGTATGAGTGTAAGAAATTGTGAAAGGAGAAGTTCTGCAAGAATGCAGAGTATGGATAAGTCATTTCTAGTGGGATGACCAAAGAAGCTCCATGTTCAAAACAATGACACCGTGCCTTTGTCTGTGTGTGCTAACAGTACAAAATACCGTGCTCTCAATGGCTTAAACAGTAAACATTTGTTTTCCTCAGTAAGGACAGGTGCTAGCTGACTAGGTTCCTGGTAAGGATCTCTTTCTGGCTTGCAGACAGCTATTTTCTCCCTGTTTGCTGACACCATTTGGAAAGCGATGTTCTTTGATGTCTCTCATAAGAGTATTAATCCCATCTTGAAGTCTCCATTTCAGTATTAATAACCACTCTTAAACTCCAAATTATCTTCCAAAAACTTCGCCTCTGAATGTCATCACATTGAGAGATCAGATTTCAAAATATAAATTTGTGTGAGATAAAGACATTCAGTCTGTAAAACTGTGTGGATGACACTTTTTTAGAATTATGAAGCACACAATTTTCACAATTATTGTCCACCCCCCAGAATATACTTCAACTTTATTTTTACTACACCATATTATTCTGTTCATCTTAAGTCTCATGTAATCCTCCACTTATTCTTTTAAAATGCTTATTGAGAACTAGGAATTTTCTAGGCATATGTATTGGAAATACACAAATGAATAAGATACACCTCTACTTGTGTCTTACAAGCTAGAGGAGGAGGTAAGTGCAAAATGCAATAAAGTATTGAAGATATAACGATATAAGCCCAGACAAAGAAAATTTGCCATACAAAAGAGACAAGTCTTTCTACCTGAGAAAATAAGATAGGTTGTGACATAGTGAGAATAGAATAAGAATTTATAGAAAAAATGAATTATAAGCTGAATTATAGAGAATGAATAAACATTTGATAGGCAAATTTAAAGGATGTAGGTAATAAAACATTTAAGCAAGACTTGTAGATATATCATTAGAAGCTCTCTATGACCTAAAGACTTAGAACTTTATCTTATAAATACTAGGTAGGCATTAAAGAAAAACACTATGCTTTAGAAACATTTTTCTTAGAGCTATTACAGATGTAGGTCCAGCATTATAAATACAAGTTAGATGACAACTGTAAGAATCCAAAAAGAGATGATGAGTGCCTGAACTAAGTGGGTAGCTGTGGGATGAAAATGAAAAATACTAAAATCTGTAGGGTTTGATGGAAGGTTTAATATGAGTGGATGAGTAGAAAGGAGGAGACCAGAGGGACTCTCAGTTTCCTGCCTAGATAACTGGGTCTTGCCATAACCTGAATCCCTTAGTCACTTTCCCATTGCTAAGACACAGTACCTGACATCTGCAGTTTAAAGGAGGAAAAGCTTATTTTGGTTCATGTTTCAGAAGCTTCAGACCTTGATGGTTGGCAGCATCATGGAAGGACAGAGAAAAGCTGCTCACATTGTGGACGTCAGAAGCAGAGAGGAAAGGGAGGATCTAGGAAGGGAGATACATCCTTCCAGGTCATGTCTCGAGCAACCTCCACTTCCTCTGAACAGGACCTACCTCCTAACAGCAAGTCAGCAGAAGTACCTCCATGGGCAGTCCTCTTTCAAAAGGGCCCTGCTTATGAGTGCGTAAAGCTCTTGGGGAGCATCTAGATATAAACCATAACACTAGAATTATAATGCAACTGTTGATGCAGGTCTGTCTGAGATGTTAGATGGTAGGTGGTAATACTGACATTAAACTGATATTGTCTTACATGTTATAGTCTCCTGATAAAGCGTGACTGCACATGGGCTGATGAGTCTAGGATATAGGGATGGTTTGGGCTAGAAGTTTATCTTCACAGTCATGTATTTTGGGATTGGTGGAACCCAAAGATGCATAAAGAACTAAAAGAAATGACTACCCAGTATGAAGCCTTTTGAATTATTAACTTTTATTTTACTTTTTGAGGTGCTAGGGATTCAAACCAGGTTGTTCTACTATTGAACTATAACCCCAGCCCTTTTTATATTTCTTCGAGACAGGGTCTCACTAAGCTTCCCAGGCTGACCTCAAACTTGTGATCTTCCTGCCCCAGCCTCTTGAATAAATTGGATTATTGATGTTCACTATCATACCTGACCTGAATTAACAAGTTTTGTTATGGTTTAGATTTAAAATGTGCCTCAGAAGTCTCGTGTTCAAAGTTGGGGCTTTTGCAAGGTAATTGAATTATGGTGGTACTATATGCATCAGTAAATTAATCCATTGATGAGTTCATAGCAGTACACACTGTTAGGGGGTGGGGCCAAGGTCAGACCAGGTAGGTGGCTGGGTCATGATCTAGAAGGGTGTATTCTTGTCCCCTCTTTTTGATCCATTTCCTGGCTTCTATGGGGTGGGCAGCTTTCCTCCAATTTACCCTTCTATCATGGCATTTCTGCTTTGGAGTCATCAAACATGGACTGAAACCCCTGAAACTATGAGTCAAATAAACTTCTCTGACTTTAAACTGGGGTGTTAAGTACAGGGTCTCACCAACAGGAAAGTGACTAATATGAAGTTTAAATGAGTAGACAAGAAGACAAGACAGAAAATGAAAAGAAATGATTGTACAAGAGGGTGACAATAACAACAGCAACAGAATAGATAATTATGTAGAGGAGTTTTAATGGAAAAACAAAGAAAGGTAAATTGAACCAAAAACATCCATGGATTTGCAAATGAGTAATAGTTTCAATGTCGTAATGGGGACAGAACCTTGATTGGATAGCTGAGACAAAAGAATATGTAATCTTTTGAGATGTTAAACTGTGAAAAGGAGAGATGGGGGAAAGTTAGAAAAAGAATGCAAGATTGAGGGTTATTATTATTATTGCTACTAAAGGGCCTCATCCATGTTTATAGCGTAGTTGTTAGGTGTAAGAACAGGAAAGGGGAATAAATACACAGCTTGGAAGGGGATAATGAAGATACAAGCTGCCTTACAGGAATAGAATATCAGATGTGGAAAACAATAAAGAAATTATCATATTGAGAAGATATTGAGAAGTCTCTTTCTTTGATAAAAAAGTGGAAATCACAGGGATGAATGCATATTAATTAATTTTAATTCTGCAGGCTCAGAGGTAAGGTGGTATGAGCGTTTGTGTCTGATAGCTTTATTTTTCTATTACAAAATTAAGGAATATGTTCATCACTAAAATTTCTGTAGCAGTGGAATAAGGATCTGTCTCTACACTTTGCATTGTGAAATGTAAAAAAAAAAAAAAAATAGGGGTTATCCCCTGTGAGAAACAAAAGAGAAACCTCATCAGTAGTAGGGAAAATGTTAAACAGTATGGGACATTTCACTGAGTTGGAGATGACACATTTCTAATGGCAATGAGACACACAGATATGTAATATCACTTACAAAATTTCATCCATCCAAATGCAGGAGTAGAGAAGACATGGGGATGAATCTGTCAATGGTGGTGAATTGACACATGGTAGATACAGATGGGTAAGATCTGTATTTTTGAAATGCTGGTGAGAGATTCACCATGGATCTAGGTTGGGTAGAGAAATAAAACGTGAAGAAAGAAAAATATTTAAGAAAGAAGTTCAGTGAGATTGAAGAGCAGGTCAACACTGGAGAATATAATGACTGAAAATGGACGATGATTTGCCAGATCTGGGAACATTGGAGTTTACTGTTCCAAAGATGAGGATTTTTCAAGGTTCAGATTCAGCTATGTGTTTGCATTATTTAAATAGAAAGACTTTGAGGTCAAAGAATCTAGTATCAGGCTGATTAATGAACATTCATATGCCTGATGCAATCATGGATGATCTTGCCAGAAGCTGAAACAAAAAATATGTGAATCACAACAGAGTGCTCAATGATGAGAGGTGTGTGTTGTAGGATGTAGGATATAGTGTAAATAATGAATAAATCAGCTTTTATTCAATTTGGAGCTTACAAAGTAAGTTACTCACAGATAAGATTTCACTTAATCTCCACAACCTATGAGGTAGAAATGACTATGAATGTAATTTTATAGACAAACAGAGATTTAAGTTGAGATTTGTCAAGCAACAATCACTGAGCCTGTGCTGGAATTCAAGCCCACACTTTCTGACTGTAGGTCTCAAATTCTTTCCAGGAAAACATGTTTTCCTAGCTGAGATAAAAGTTTATCCCTTGGATTATGCGTTTCACAGAAGTACTTTAGTCCAAACAAATAACATCATAAATATAAAATTTAAATCTGATTAGTAAATTAAGTGTTGCTTTCCTGGAAGTCACTAGTGAAAGGGAAGAAAGAATTTTCTCCAATTTGTGCTAAGGAATCAGCACATACATTAATCAGAGCTCTTTTCCCCTGCTCCAAGATCAGTGTAGAACTTACCCTCTGGCATAGTATAGGTGCTTCTTGAGATACAGTTTCAAGTATACCTGGATAAGAATGCCAGGTGTCATGGTTTGGATCTAAAATGTCCTTCAAAGGTCAACTGATGGACTTCTGAGAAACAATTGGGTTGTAATGGCATTAAGCTCACTAGCAGCTAAATCTATTTTTCAGTTCCTAACTGAATAGGTTGTTAAGAGGTGGAGCCAGTTGAGGGAGTGTCTCATGTGAAGTGGATACCGGGACATTATCTTATCCCCAGCCCCCACCTCTCCAGCCTATTCTGTTTCCCTGTCTCTCTGCCTCCTGTCCATAGTATGAGCAGTTGTAATCAAGCACATGTTCCCTGCCGTAATGTTCTGCCTCACCGTGGGCCCAGAAGCAACAGACCAAAGTGACTGCACCAAAATAAACTCTTTCCTCTTTAAGCTATTATTCTCAGATATTTTAGTCACAGCAACACAAAGTCGACTGATACAATAGGCAAAAGTGGTCTGAAAATAAGTTGTGGTACATCTTTCCAAGACCATCCATGGAAATCTAGCCACTAGGCATTTCCCTAAAAGGAGGACCCTTCCTTTAATATTCCAAATGCATCTTGAAATTCTTGAACTTGTTTTTTTTTTCCATTTTAAACCTGTCCAAAAATTCTTTTGGGTACTTGTGTCTATTATTATGGACATCCCCTCAGTTAGTTATTAGGCTAAATATAACAGTTACCCATTCTTATCACCTGCCACATCCTAGGTACTACTACTGGGTAGCAACAGAGCCCAACCCTTTGCCAAACCAATCTCAGTTCTTCACTATTTCTGTTATGGATAAACGCTAGTTGAAAAATTATAGAATATGGGAAAGAAGAATTAATTTTATTTATTGTTTGTTGTCTGCTTTAATATATAAAGTCAGTCAACCACCACTAGAAATAAACAGCTTAATGTTCTATAAAAGCAGGGATTCTGATTCTTAATCACAGAAACATTGATGCTTTGGAAACATTTTGCTTAAGCAATTATCAGTACTTTCATGTTGGAGAGGATCTCAGATTCGTCCTTATTCAGTCAATTGGTATGAACAATAAAATATGAAATATGCAATTCTTTCTGATATTTTTAAGTAGATGGCGAAACAAGAGAAAAGTGAAATCCCAGATAAAAGTAAAATGCAAATGTACTGAACAAGCTTCTTCCACTCCAAACTTTCCGAGAAGGATTTGAACTATAAAATCCAAGTAGTCAAGTTTCTGAGGTTCTTTTTCTCATAAGGCATGGGTTTAGATGGGATAGGGCAAAATCTGAGTAAAGAGGTGGGCTGCAGTCAGATGCCACTGGGACCCATTTATGGAATCAAATTCAGCTCTTTGTCCAGTGGGGACAGTACTCAAAGAAATACAAGAATCTCCAACTCTTATAGATGCTTAGGGTGAGAATGAACTTTGATGTTTGAATTGCTTTGTTCAGAAATGTATTCTTTGAAAACTCTGTTTGGAACAGACTCAGCCCCAACCATCTTGGGGAGAGAAAAGAGATCAAACAACTGGATAAATACACCTTTCTCCCTCATAAGAATACAAAAAAGATTTACTAAGAAAAAAATACAGTGAAATATTTTTCAAATATTAAGTTTTCTTTTTTGATGTTTCCCCATTTTTTCTTTCTATATAAATAGTAGTTTTATCTATATTCATCATTCCAGGGAAGGGCAAAAAGCTTGTGGGTTTTTTGATACTTTGTTTTCTAAAAATCTTTCAAGAAAGAATTGGAAGAAATAAAAAATGTGTGTGAAACCTATGGTTGAAGAGCAAGGTGTCTCTCATCCTGCATTAGAAAAATATCCTCCAGGCTTTAAAAGAAAGTTTAGAGTTAGTTCTGTGTACCTGAGAGAGACAGACAGACAGAGAGAGAGAGAGAAAGAGAGAGAGAAAGATTCTCAATCTTTTTTCTTTGACACAATCCCAAGGAAGTTGGTTTGAGATTTTTGGTGGTCTCAAAAATAGAGGATGAACCCGGATTTCTAAACAGAGACTGGAAAAGGTGACAAGATTATAGGGGGAAATACACTGAGGCAAAGGGGGTCTAAAGTCATTCTTCAAGAGACAGCTGAAAAGCAGCATCAGAATTCCTGTGTTTATATGTATAGGAAGGAAGGAGCCAAGAAGAGCTACTAAGAGAGGACCGGAAGGTATTTCATTGATGACCAATGTAGTAAGGTGAAACAAGTCCAGATAGCATACTTTATATAGGCCTCAGCTATATAAACTTCCCATTGTATCTTTGATTCAAAAGGGACAAAGAAAAAAAAAACACAAAATTTATGCTGCTCTAGAAAAATACAGACTTGAAATCAAATTTAAAATAAGTTTAAAAAATAAAAGTTAATATTCTTTCACAGCTGAATTTGAGGCTTCAGATTTATGTTAGCTAAGCTACCACATATGCTATTTGTTAGCTTCATGCATCTATGTCTAGTTTCACCTACTGAGACCGAAACTGTCCTATGCATCATTCTATTCACTTAGTATTTAATAGTCACCCAGTCATTTAAACAGATAGTGGAAGTATGCCTACATGCGTCTAGGACAACTTAGCTCCTGAGGGTACCTCATGGGTTAGTGCAGAAGATGTTTAATATTAAAAAAACAAATACATGACATGCAAGGTGGTAAGTGTGGTAAAAATATGAATGAAAGCAAACGAGTTATCTAGAGTCTTTCCTAGTTTCAGGTGCATATTTGCTCAGTAAAACTATTTAACTGAGTTGCTCTCTGAAGCACTGACAATATTTTCAATGTATTAAAAGCATTTTTATTAAGAAAGCATATAGACAGATGAGAAAAGCAAGAATTTATATAGGATTCATAAGCCAACCAACAGACCAACCAAAGACCTCATAATAAACTGCAACTAAATGGAAAAAGAAATAGTCACATAAAACAAGAACAAAATTTATTTTTATTAATTAACTCAAATCCAAATGCATATAATTCCAAAGTCGATGAAATGTTATGGCATCATAAAAAAATAAAAATAAAAAAGCATAGGCTTTGACTTTGAATTCCTGTTTTGCATTTTTCTTGCTATGTTAACTTGGGCAAGTTACTCAGCCTTTCTCAACATTTTTGAGCCTCAGTTTTCTTTTTATAAAGAGAAATTAGGATTCCCAGTCTGACTAGGTTGCTGATTGAAAGATATATCTGACAACAATTATTTTAAAATATTATGATGATGTAAACATTTAATAAGTGGTAAAATCAAGTGATTCAAAAATGCCTTCTGTATGCCTGGACTGAATGCAGAAATGGGAGTGGAAATGGTGTATACTGAATATATCATTGCTTTATGAACAGAGTGAAACATAGGGATGTTTGGAAGTAAATAGAGGTTGCTTTCAGAGTTCCCTTTTGGAATTCACATTTGGCCTCCCTCTCCTAGCATTTATTTAAGACTTCCCTTCTTGTCAAAGGATACAGTCAGTCTGTTCCACCAATACCCAGTGTTGTAGTCAGGGGTTACAGGGAGAACAACTGCATACAGGACACAGAGTTCATAATACTGTTTTATGATGGTCACCCAGAGTCAAACACAAGAAAGTGCAGGAAAATCTGTCCACAACACTAAAGACTCAGGATATTCAAACAAGTGTCCTGCAAGAGTCCAGCTAAATACCCAAAACACATGACAATGCCTCCCACAAATCCAACTGGAAAACTAAGAGCCCACAACAAGGACTCACGCCAGTCTACAGTTCTATGCCTGGGAAGGCCAAAGGTCAGTGGTGGAGCTAGAAAGCCTATGCCAGCGGGGTGAAGGAGCTGTGCAGTGTGTTGGGGGTTCTACACGGGAGCTGAAAAGTCACGCACAAAATAAGGAGTGGGGCTACCCTGAAGAGTACCACAGCCATCCTCAGTGGCAATGAGGTCCCGCGCTCCTACGACAATGAGAACAGTGGAGCACAGGTCAGGAAGCCCAGCGTGACAAGCTTCTCTAGCACACATCTTCCCCTCTGGAGCCAGGAAGCGATGCACAATGTGAGGAGCAGAGCTTCCCCAAGGTGAACCACAGCCACCTTCGTTGATGAGGTCCCGAGCTCCTCCGATGATAATGGCTGAATCCATATTGGGGAGGCCAGCATGACAAGCACCTCCGGGAGAACCATCGGCTGGAACAGCAACTCTTGAAAGAACCCACAGTGCCTCACTCTTCTTCTCTACATCTCTATTTATGCTGGTAACTTTCTTTAGGTGGGCCATGTATACTCAACACCAGCTGAATTACATCAGCATGGTGCTAAGTTGACCACCAGTTTTTCCCATAACACCCAGTGCTCAGGGCATGTGTCCCACCTGTGATCCTCCCAAACACCCCCCTCGCCCTGCCCATTAGACACTTTGGAGTTGCTGTTGCAATTGTTAGTCTCCCCATTTCCACACCTTGTACTGTTTCTCTCCTAGATGTTCTTCCTTCTAATTACCTCCTCAAGAGACTGGTAGCAAATTATGAGACACCAGTGAGTGGGGAAAAACTGCTGCAGTTCTTAGCAATCATACAATATGTCCTGACTTTTAGGAATCACACATTCTATACCCCCCTCCCAGCCTCCAACTGTATTGAGTTCTCTTGTGTTACTAATGATTCTCCCATTGTTATCACCATTGTTATCACATTGTACTGGATGTTCATGGTCCTGTGGTTCCTCATGGACTATGAGCTCTTTGAAGGCTGAAACTGTGTTGCATTATTTTTAACTGTAGTACTTGTTATAAACCAAGTTCAAATATTTGTTTAAAAATGAAGAAACAACCCATCATCATCATGTAATATACATGAAACAAATTGCCTCATTGCCTAGCATTATGCATATATTATATATATTATATAATATATATATATATATAATTTCTGTATTCTCTCTCTAAAGATAAGGTGATGAGTTTTAGTTAAATAACTCAAGGTATATATGTCATAGAGAAACTCCCTGTCAAACCAGAAAAAGTGTCAGTGGAGGCAGAAACTTTTTAGCAGATGAGAATTTATAGCTTTCCCAAATCATGCATAAATGCAGTACATGTAATGCTTGTTTTGTTTTTGCAATCCTAATTAAGCCTTCGTGGAAAAACATAAGGACCTTGATTAGTTTAAGCTATCTTTATTCCTGATTTATATCCATCTCTTATCACTCACAACTAAATTCTGAAAAAGGATCTTATTTTGTATATTTCCTGGAGAATGTCTGAAATATAATCTTCCTGAAGCTGAAAATTTCCCAGAACAGTGGCCTGAGAAACTAGTTGGGTTTCTTGTCCGATAACATTCAAAACCAACAATTAATTTTTCTATTAACAGATTCAAACCACAAAAGTTGCAAATGCCATTGGAAGAAACTAGACGACTGGGGCATATTTTCCTCCACATGAAATGGAACTTGCTTGCATCCTAGCACTTTGGAGAAGGCCACGGCTGGTGGGAATGTAGCAGCTGAGGCCCAGCAATCTCCAATCATACATCTCCCTGGGGAGCACGGTCTTTTAAGGTGCCTCAGGGATCGGATAATGAGGCCAGCCTGAGGTTCCTAGGTCATGTCTGAAAGAGGAAACAACAAAATCTTCATGGGAAAATTATGGGAAAATGAAAATAGCTGGAATATTCAAGTATTATCTAGTACCCTAGGGAGGTTGTAAGTATAGCCCCAAAGGGGTAAGGAGGAGGGGTGAGAAGACATAATGGAAAAAAGAAAAAGAGAACTGGATTAGATATTTAGTCCCAGCTGTGTTAGAGACTATGTGTTGTTGTCTTTTTCTGAACCTCAGTTTCCTTCCTGGAAATGTTACCTATAGTTACATTGTGTGACGCTTTATACAGCTGACATCCTACCCAGCTGTTTTCAAGTATCTCCCTTTGGTAAAAAAGCAAAATAAGAGAAAAGAAAAGAAACAAGATTAGTTTTGAAAGTGTGAGAAATAACATAGAACTGGAAATGGGAAGATTTTGCCATTTGGTGGCAGACTGGGAGTCTCAAGTTATCTACTTCACTGCACTCTACCTGACTACTCACTCTCCTCACTAGCTCTGTACTTCCAAGAAAACAAAAATGGTGATACGTGATCCCCACAGGGGACTCCTCTTTTGATTATAAAGCCTTTCTGAGTCTTATAGTCCCCAACTACAAATCTTCCCTCTGTGGATTTCCCACTTTCTTAGGCAGATAAGCATTCTTCCTTTTTCCTTTCTGTAACCCCTAGTACACATCTAAGAAACAAAACAAACAAACAAACAAAAAAACCAAAAAACAAACAAACAAACAAAAACACCACATCACATTATCTGTTTATTTTGTTGCCCTAACTAGATTAGACTGGACTAGAATGTCACTTCCTCAGTAAAAATGATTGTGTCTTAATAAATTTGGTATCCTCAAGATTTATAGTCATACGTTACCCATAATAAAAGGTCAACAAATAACCTACTAGGTAAATGGGAAAATGAATGATTTTCTTTAAAAGAAATTTGGGGAAATGAAGAATGATCTTGGAAAAGAAATTTGAGCACAAAAACAAGAAAAAAAAGATGGCTGGACAGATTACTTTTCAAATCTGAGATTGTTAAACATTTTTGATCCAATTAAGTCAGTAGTTTTTCTAAATAACAATTTGATTTTTCCTCTTCACCTTCATTATCTGTATCCAAGCACTTAAATTTGTACCCATCTCTCCTCCAGCATCAGCATATCGGCATTCTTGGGCTATTATTTTTGCCCTTCTCTTCCCTTCTTATGTGTACAATAGTCGTGGAATGACAGATTGGGAGAAAAACATCTTTTGAACTGATTCTCAAATCACCTAGGCGATGTACTTTTCTTTGTGAAGTTCCTCTTAAGCATAGATGCTGTTGTAGTTAATCATACGGATGAAAGTTTCTTACTGATACTCTTATTAGATGAATGTGTAACTGCCTCCTGACTAATCACTAACCTACTCATCATTTTCTTCCTCTTTCTCTCTCACTTCTGTTCCCTCACTCCCCTATCTTCCACTTAACTTGATGCTCCTCTTTCCTAATTTATGCCTGATCACTGATTTTCAATGTGGATTTAGATTAGAAATTTTAAAAATTCAGAGAAACAGCATGTAGACTTCCCAGTACTCTCACATAGGGAAGCTAGAGAAGTTGAGGATTGCTTCAATACTTTGATCCTACAAGAAGCAGAAAACATCCGTGTCTTTATAAGAAAGTTGGTGCAAAACTCAATTCACTCCAGAAGTACTTTCAGAATTGTTTAAACACACCCTATACTCAAATTATCCCTACCATTGAGTGTTCCCAACCAGAATCATGCAATACTTTTGTATAACAGATGAGATCCCCATTTGCAATTGGGTGATGTATTGATATGATTTAGAATTTTAGAAATTAATTTGGATCCAGTCTCTAGATTTTTACAAATGAGCAAACTGAAGCCCAGGGTAGAGTAGCCTATCCGAAGTCACAGAAACAATTAGTGATAAATCCAGGATTAGAAGCTATATCTAGTGCTTTCCTGTTAGGAATGTAGTTGGGTTGTTTTGTTTTGTTTTGTTTTGTTTTGTTTTGTTTTGTTTTTCAGACAGCTCCTATGTAAACTAAAATTCCTACCTGCTCACATTAATTATTTGTTTTACTTGTCTCTAGAAAGTCCCTGATCTAATAGTAATATGTTCCTCAGAAATGGAGTTCATTCTCATAGCACTCACTGCCATAAATTTTGTTTTCAGATTAGTTCCTGATCTCCTGGTTTGTAGTAGAAATTAGCACCCTGAGAGAACTGGGTGTATCAGACAGGTACACTTAGATGTTGGGAGTGAGTCAGGAGATGAATAAAATGACATCCTATCTCTGTAGTTTGCAGAATACTTGTTATGTAGGACATGCTAGTTATAGGGAAAAAAGTGACTTTGGTCAAATCAATTGAGAAATATTGGAATAAGTAATATAAATGAATTTTTTACTTCTATTCAGTAAAAGATGCTATAAAGAGTTTGAGAAGAATCTACAGAAAGTAGTTGTCAGCCATGTATTTAATAAAAGACTCATAAAATATAAAAAGAATTCTAAAAACTCAGTAATAAAAGAAAAAATATAATTTAAAAATGAGCAAATACATACAAAGGCAAGTCATCATGAATATAGACAGCATGAAAATATATTCAAACATAATTGATCACTAAGGAAATGGATATTATCCCTACAATGAGATACCACTACAAATACTCCAGAATGGCTAAAACTAAAAAAAAAAAAAAATGTGATGCTAAGTATTAGCAAGGATGAAGGAACTAGATCTCACATATTGCTGATGAGAAAGTAAAATACTGCCGCTGCACTGGAAAATAATTCGATGATTCCTTAGAAAACTAAATAATACTTAACATTAAACTCAGCAATCATGCTCCTGGATGTTTTTTCTGATGAAATAAAATATAGTCACACACAAAACTATGTATGTGAATGCCCTTGGAAGCTTTATTTGTGGTAGCCTAAATTTGCAAATAGCTTACATGTCTTTCAATAGGTAAATGTTTAAATAAACGGTGTTACATACACAGCATAGAAATGAATGGACAATTGATATGTGCAGTTATGTGGGTAGATTTCACGGAAATTATCTTGAGTGAAAGAAAGGCAATCTCAAAAGACTGCATACTATATGATGCCATTTCTATAACATTCTTGGAATGACAAAAGTACAGAGGCTGAACGTAATAGTTGCTGCAAGCTAGAGACACAGATGAATGCCACTGTAAAAAAAATGGCAGTATAATTAAGCTAGAGTTATAAGTCTAGGAGCTAATCAGCATGCAGATGGCATTGAAAGCAATGAGACTGAATGAGATTACTTTGGAGTAAGTAAAGACAGAGAAGATGACAAGTCCAATGACAAAACCCTACATCCCACAACATTTAAGAATCAGCAAAAGAAATAAAGTGAATATGGCCAGCATTGAGTGGTAGCCTCCAAGATGATGATTTTTTTCTTTTATATTTTTTTCATTGTGCTTCTAGAACTTTAAAAATGGGGTTGGGGGCTCAGATAATTCTCTTTTGATATGTTTGAAAAATTATTGACGACAGGACCAACCTTTCCTTGCTTGTTCTGGAATCCTTCATGTCATCTTAACTCTAGTGAAGAAACAACATTCTTCACAGAGAAAGAACTTGTTTACCTGAGGAAGGCATTAGCAAAGACATTTCATAGGAATGATGGGGGATTGAATTCATCTTGTATATGTTTGTGATGTTTTACATGAATGTAGAGGAAAACAAATCAAAAATGCATTACTGATAACTTTCAGTGTTGTTTTCCCTTGTTATGCTCTATATCTAATGTTCCCCCAGAGCCTCATGCACTTACAGGCAGAACGTTTGAAAAACAATTGGATTTGGGGGGCATTGTAGCTGACCTGCTGTTAGGAGGTGAGATCTGGTTGGAAGAGGCAAGTCACTATGGTCATGACCTGGAAGGGTGATACCTGCTTTTCCTGGTCCTCTCTTAACACTCTCTCTCTCTCTCTCTCTCTCTCTCTCTCTCTCTCTCTCTCTCTCTCTCTCTCTCTCTCTCTCTCTCTCTCTCTCTCTTTCTCTCTCTCTCTCTCTCACTCTCTCTCTCTGCTTCTTGTCTGCCATGTGGTAAGCAGCTGTCCCCCACGGTGCTCCTGTGCCATGCTGTCCTACTTGGGAACCAGCCAAGTATGAACTGAAATGTGAGCCAAAATAAACCTACGCTTTAAGTTGCAGGTGTTAGGTATTGTATCTCGGTGATGAGGAAAGTGACTAAGACATCCCTGCTCCAGATTCTAAGATTTGTAATGTCCAGCACAGAATCTATTTAGTTCTTTGTACAATGCCTTCCATTTAGTAAAATTCCATAGTATTTGAACCATGCAGGTTCTTAAAAACCTCCAAGTATCGAAACCTTATATTTAAGACACTTCCTTGTTAATGAGTAAGACCTGGGCCCCTAATTCTACATTTTTTTCCCTTTTATGGGTAGAATTTTATAAGTTCAAATGCTCAGAGAACCTTAAAAGTTATTTATTCTTGCCCTTTCTACCGATCCTCTTGTGTTGAATTACTGACTCAACAGAGCTTGGCTGAAACTGGCACTATTCTAACACTAATAATATTTTTTATTTTCTTCAGGGCCTTTCTGCCAAGATCTTTAAAAAGTAGTGAGGTATGCATGAAAAGGCATTTCCTCTCCAAAGGCCAAATCTTGAAAGTTCACCCTTGCATCATTAACTATACCTCCGTTCCCACCATACCTGATATCAGCAAGATTTGTTTAGAAGTGCCGTAGGCAACCTAGGTACAATTTGTAGCAAGTTATTTATTCTTGAAGCCAAAATGACTCAAATATAATACTATATCACTATGATGCCATTACCACCTCTTAAGTTTTCTGTGACTTGAGATAATATTCATAAACAGATTCAAACCATACTGGTGGTTAAAGGCTACTGCCCTAAATGTAGATATCCTTTACAAATATGTCTTTGAATCTTTTTCTTTCCTTCTTTTCTTTATTCTCTGTTTCTCTGTCTCTGTCCCTATCTCTCTCTCTCTCTCTCTCTCTTCTTTCCTTCCTCCCTTCCCCTTATCTCTCTCCCTCATTTATAATCATTGTGGTGACTGTTTCCAAAAGATTAAATCTGCAGCTTCTGTCTAGTGCATCAACTCTAGATAATCAGCAGGTAGCCCTTTAACACCATAATCTGAGCCAAAAAGCTTAAGATTCATCTAGGGGACTGGGTGGTCATCTTTCAAACCTTGTGTCCTGGGACAGCCAAGGTTCATTATTTAGCATTACATGAAATGATTGAGCCCACTGCTTCCAGACTCAAGCCCATGTTAGCCTAGGATTTGCTGCAACAAATGGAAATACCACAGACTGAGCCAAGAATGGCTGAGAGGAGAAAAAGGAGGAGAAATATAAAAAAGAGACTAATAACCAGCACTTACTAAGATTTTAGAATAGTAGCTCACCTAATTGTCCCCCAGAACCTTACATGGCAATAACCATCCTCCCCATTTCATGGAAGAGGAAGCTGAGGAGTGCGAAGAGTGACTTTTCAAGGAAATACTAAAATTTGGAAGAAAACCGTAGTCATAACTAATCATCTAAGAGGAACATCTTTATCCACTCATCCACGCTGTGAAAAACAAATGAAAAGATCGGTAACACACTATTTAGAGGCTATTACCATGCTGCATGTGAAAAGTGGCAAAGACTAAACTAAAAACCTCAAGAAACACGAATTTATTCTTCCTTCCTTATATTTTCAAAGAAAAGACACTTTTACTTTACTCCCCCCAAAGCAGAGGAAATTGAAATGAACACTTTCTGTCTTTCCCTGTTGACCCATATTTGTTCCAACTCAGCAACAAGGGTAA
Organism: Dasyprocta punctata; assembly: GCA_004363535.1. Lineage (NCBI taxonomy): Eukaryota > Metazoa > Chordata > Mammalia > Rodentia > Dasyproctidae > Dasyprocta > Dasyprocta punctata. The sequence continues at coordinate 31,307 of RJWM01004697.1, forward strand.
GTGATTTGAAATTTGAGATCCTCCTGACCTACTAGCAGGTTAATTCACTTAAGGTATGTTTATTTAATTTAACAGCAATAAAAGCATATTTCTCTCCTTACCTCTTATATCTGATGCTATTTGTTTTGTAAGAAGGAACAGGACTTTCACCTCTTCCTCTCATTATGAAGCAGGCAAATGTGGGCCTTTGTTCCTCAGTTATTGGCGGTGAACTATTCTTTACCTTTTCTCTTGACATTCAGATGAATAAACTGACCATTTTTCCTACTGGTGGATGTCAATGTCCACATTTAGGGAGAGGTATTAAAATGGTCATGATCTCACATCCAGGTTTAGCAAGAAACTGCATTTTACATTTTACTGAATAGCTGTCAATAAAGCTGATTCTATATTCTGTCTCTTTATACCTGTTAGGATCCTAAGGGAAAGGAGGAGTTACTAGTCTCTGAGATTCGAAGAGAAGCATGAATGAGGATGGAAATTAAGTTTGTGCTCACCAAGCTGTGTTTTTCCAGAGACTGTGTTTCCTGATATTTTTGTTTTTCTACTTGAACAAGGAAACCAATTAGTATCTCTGAGTCTTAGGTTCCTTAGCTGTAAAACGAGGATTAGCAATAGGCCATTTTAAACAAGAATAGTGCTTTTTCTTATTTGCTCCTCCCTGCTTAATTTCAAAATAGGACATTCATAGAGCCTGGTAAATTTTCTATCATGTCATCTTGAATAGAAATCAGAACTCCTCCTGGGCCTCTAGGACACTCTGATGGAGTGTCAGAAGTCATTAAAGTAAATGAGTAAAGATAAACAACAGAAGTCTTTGATTCCCTAGCTTTGGTAATCAGTCCATTAAAAAAATAGAGGGTGAGGTTCAGTCACGCTCTGTAACCATATTAAAACCAAAGCAGATCTGACTCTTTATGTTTCAGGGACTTGATGGACTCACCCAGATCTAATGAGAAGGTGTTTCTATCTCCGCTCTTACTAACACAGTCACTCTGTGTACTGAGGGTGGTAACATGAGCAGAAAGAAGGTGAGCACTGGAAAGCTGCTATTTTGGGCTGTCCCATGGATAGATGTGTGAGTGCCTTAGGAACAAATTCATTGTCTAATGTCTCTTTTCCATGGAGGAAAAAGAAATGAGGCCCACAAAGATTATGATGAGCTCAAAGTCATATAGCAAATTAGTGATGAAGAAGGAAAAACAGAAACATTTGTTAATCGTTTACCATGGGCCAACATTGTGCTAGATTCAAAGACTAAGATTTTAAAAATGAATAAATATTAGGCCCTGTCCACTTACTTTGAAGATACAGTGAGATCAATCTAGAGAGAATGGCCATTTTATTAGGAGGGGAAAGTGAGAAATGCTCTATCAAAAACTTTATACTCTTTTACCAATTATATGCAAAAAACCTTTTTACATATTATATAAATATTTTTTCATATTATGCATATAAACTTCAATCCAATTGTGATTAAATGTCCATGAGTAAAGAGCCACTTATAGATGATTCATAATTTATTTTAGTAGAGTTAAATCCAACTCGATTGGGTCTGTGTGCCTGATAGTCAATCTTAATAGTTACTGATTACATATTAAATTGCTTTAAATTAGAAGTAACCCATGTCACAGATAATATAGTTAGTAATAAGAATAACACCACATCACGGGTTTAAGAATGCTAGAAGCTCACCAATTCAATTTACTAGAACAAAACTCAAATTTTCCTGTCAAACATTTTCTTAAAATTATTCAAATGGCTAATGTATCTTGGAAAGCCTTTCCAGTTTTTGGAAAACTTATCATTGTAGCAAATCTCAGGGGAATTAGTAAGTGATACTAGACTTATTGTAAATTGTCCACACAAGTGGGTTGGTCACTAAAAATATGTCACCATAAGAACTCTTCTTCCTGTGCACTAGATTTGTCATTTTGTGCCTACATACTCTTTCTCACAAATGTCTGTTTTGTTTTAAACTGAAAGTGACATCAAGGGCAGAGTCTGGATGATTTATTTGTATAAGGTAATTATTATACCTCATAAATGCAGAGCACAGAACCTGTTTTAAGATACCATTTACTAAGCACCCATAATAGATCAAGTGCCCTTTTAAACACTTGCATATATTGTCATAGTTGATTCTTACAACAAATTTTCAAAATTGGTTATTATTTACCCATTCGTGCAGATCCATGAACAGATTCCAGGAGGTAAAACACCTAAATTTACTCAGGTAGTAAGCAGGAAAACTAAGATTCATGTTTACATCCTTCACTATGCTATGTCAGTCATTTCACAAGATGCAATAACATAAAAATCTTGGTTCCTGATTTTTAGGATCTTACACTATGCATGGGGAATCAGTATGAAAGCAAAATGATGTCAATGCTACTGTGTTACAAGCAGAGTCTTATAGCAGTATTTAAAAAGAAAAAGATATCTGAAAACATTTCTTGAAGGAAACAGGAGTCTTGTGAAATTTCCAGTGAAAATTATTTCTACAAGTTATGGGGAAAAGAGAATTCTGGGCAAAAGTTGTTTGCTTCTAGAAGTATATAGTGTTTAAGAGTCAATGGAAAGATGAGCATATAGGGCTCCTTGTGCAGGAGGACCCACAGGAGATAATAAGGTTTGGAGACTAGAGAGGAGTGAAAAGAACAAGACCACAAGCCCGCCCCCACTCCCCTCCAAAATTGGAAGATACAAAGTTTCAGAAGTTCTAATTGCATTTCAGAAATTGTAGCAAATACAAATCCTTTCGTCTTTTTTTAAAAATGAAATCTCAGCAGTATACATTCAATAATGTAAAATTTTATTTCTCAGATCTTCTTTCTCCATTATCTCCTCACTGTTCTTCACATAGATAATATGAGAGGCAAGGAGGAGTGAATCCAAAGTTGATGAGCCTTTATGGAGTATGGGGAAAGGGAGATATGTAAGAAGCAGAAATCTAGGTGTTTTTTATGGATCCAAGAGCCCCTTCCCCCAACAACAATGGAACCTGGGACAATGCTCTCTTCCATGTCATATATAGACTTGTTATAGGTGAGCTCTTGTAATGAAGCCTTCCTGGTTAATTAAGCCATGGAATGATTTCTGTGTTGTGCTGAACAACAGGTCTTTAGTCTTATCTATATGGTTTACTTTTTTTCAATGAATGTGGTTGTTCAGTTGTGTACTCTTGTTGACACCGTGTGTCCAGAAAGTAAACAGCAGAATCAAAGACTGATTATCTTCATTGTCTTCTCTCAGTGCTTTATCTCTTTCGTTTTTTGCTAACATCATTGTTTCTGCTAATGTTTTTATTATCTGCCAAGAGTAAAATAAAAAAGTCACTTTTGCCTTTCCGGTTTTTCTCTGCAAGTCATAGAAGCTGTTGCAGAATAAACTTCAAGCAGTCGGGAACAATATGTTTGATTAACTTTGCTTTGTTAAATGCTTCAAAGATGGTTCCTGAGCAGGAGTAGCATAATAAATTACTAAATACATGGAGAAGCAGCAAGAGAGATGGGAAGTGTTTACTCATAAAAGTAATTTCTGAGAAAGGAACTTGGAATAGACTTTGAAGAATTCTGTGTTCTGTGTCTAGATATTTGTTAAAAATGGAAAATCATGACCGGAAAACATCTGTCTCAAGCTGCTTCTGGTAAATTCTATTATCAAGTTGTTCCGCGACTTGGGATAGGTGTCAGACGGACAACAATAGAGAAAAGGATAACGATAGTAATGTTTGCTCCCAGCTACCGTGCACTTATGATAGGCCAGAGCTGTGTTGTATAATATTTTTATATTCAATGCTTAACAAAGCTAAAGTAAATATTTTGATTCTATTTTAGAGAGTTTAAGTGTTTAAGCAAAGTTGTACTGATCATCCATAAGGACGCAGGCATTTTTTTTTTTTTGATTCAGCAGTCCATTACCTTAGCCATTGCAATACACTACCTCTCAGATTCTGAGTCTCTGTCAAACCAATGTGCACACACACTCCTCCTGTGTATAAAGACACACAAACAAATGCATCTCTTCTTCTTTGAGTACAAAATGTTCGGTACATACAGTAGAACTCTTTCCATTCGTAGTGACTGTAGAGACTGCTTCCAGTCCTTCTAACATGCCTACAGAAATAATTTTTTTTTACTTAGCAAACAGATTTAACCATGTTGCTTCAACCTTCAGAAAATACTAGTAGTTCCAAATGGAAATTCAGCCCTCCATCAATATTCCCCTTACTGAACTTTCTAACCTTACATACCATTATGTGTTTCCTCCAATCATAAGTTTTTCTTAGACTGAGAAAATCAACATACATGCAGTTTCCTGCCTGTCTGTGTTTTCCCATGCTGTCCCTTTTGTCTGAAATTCCCTGTGCATCCCAAGCTGTAAACATCTTTTAAGACTCAGTGAAAACATTTAAGACACAATCTGCCTTCTCATTTTCTAATAGTATGCTCAAAGAGGTTGTGTTTTTTTCTTTCTTTTTTTTTGCACGGGGAGAAAATGTTTATTAAGTGTGTGGGGGTATAGAGTGGAAGTGCAGGGAGAAATAAAGTCTGCTTATAATGGTTTTAAGGTCTTTGGAGAAGAACTAAAGTTGCTCTCCTCACATGCATCTGATTAAAGAGAAGGTTAAAAAACAAACAAACAAGCAACCAGAACAAAAACATAAAGATGAAATCTCATCACACAAACCCAGTAATGGGGTCTCTAACAGTCATCAGCCAGCAGGAAAAAAGCACGAAACTACCTACTTGGCTTTAGAATTATTAAAGGTTGCCAGTACAGCCCAGATCATCTCTGTGGTACTGTACTTTGTCCCCTCCACTTCTTCAGTTCTACTAGGTCCTTGCCTCAATTCATTGCCACACCATACTTGTCATCTGTCAGAGAGAAGACATTCTCCAGCACGTAAGAAGAGTGGGCCAGCACCAGGAGTGGCAGTGTTCGCTTGTCCATATACTGAGGGTCATTTACCCACCGCTCTAGAACACTATCTCGAAGTTTTTACACTAGTCGCTGTTTCTCTGTTATGTTGGTCACTTGATGAGTAGTCATGTCAAACAGTAGGAAATCCTGCTCCTCAGTAGTTAGAATACCCTTCTCTACTAGGTTCTTTACAATTCACTCTCATACATTTTTCATCTGGTATTGTAATTTAATGGGGTTACAGGTCTCGTCAGTGAGTAGTTCTATCTATGTTTGGACAGTTTCTGTGGGTTCAGTGGTTTGATGTATTTGAGAGTTTCATCTAGTAACACATCTGTTGGGCTTTCTGACTTCAGCAGTACCTTCCTGTCTTTTTGGCTCCACATGGCCAGTTGTATTAGGATGCCCCCTTTCAGGCCAGATGATATGCAGTCATTCCAGAGAGATGTGTAACCCTCTTTATCTTTTAGTCCCAAGTGCAATACTTCTTTGATAAGAGTAAGATGGACGTCCTCTGAGTCTCCAGAATCTTCATTATCTAGACTCCTCTTTTGATTAGTGTCTTCCTCACTTTCTACCTTTTCGGAACTCTTGCTTACTTCTGTGTGATGGGTCTGGTGAGTTAATGTAGTCATTCTCACTTGTTTCTGAGATTATTCCTGGGCTATGGCCAAAGGCAGGCTGCAGCTTGCACTGTATTTTAGGAGGACATCTGTTTCTTCCACCCCACCCTGTCCTACTAGGTGAAAAACTTCTGAACCACGAAGAGAGCACAAACTTCCTGCTCCTTAGATTCAAGAGGCTGTGTTTTAAAGTTTAATTTAGAGTATAATACGCATTTATGTCTGTCTTTGTTTTGTCTCACAACTCCCTTCCATGTGTGTTCCTTTCAAGTCCAGGGGCATCTGCTTCATTTTGTGTTTACACTGCCTTGCATAATGCTTAACACATGCTCAGAAAAAATATTAGTTAGATGGAATCCAATATTCACTATTTATTTTTGTTTCTATACCTACTTTATTTAAACAGTGCACAGAATGTACTTATGTCACAAAATGATCAAAATATAAATAGTTTTTGATATATTTAAACAACATGCCGTGTTGATGCATTATCCGTCTAGCTTCATGAGGGAACTAACTCAGGTATTTAGGTCAAAATTTTTAGATAATTTATGAGACAAAAATCAGACATTTCAAAGAAAAGTTGTTTTTCAAGAAGGCTCTTTATATGTAATGAAGAGTCTCATGCAATTAAGTTTCCTACTCCCTTTTTTCCAGAGTTAACTATGAAGTGTGAAGAAGTAGCCTGAAGTGCTTATTAATGTATGGAACATTCATCTAGTTTAATCTTGAGAATGCAATATTTCATATGAGTACTGTACTTATGTGGCCCTTCATTTCCCTGACAGCGACTGGTCATATCCCCAGAAGGTCAACCAAAGTTTTCAATATGCCAAAGCTTCATCCCCAGTGAAAACATTGGGTCCTTTTCTATTGTAAACATTTTTAGCTTATTTTTGTACATGGATGTCTCTGTCAGTTTTTCCATCTTAAAATGAACATAGACTGGAATGGCCATATAAAAGTCTGGTCAGTCTGATGATTTCAGTCGTTTTAATTTAACAAATGAATTTAGTCAAAATTTAGTGATCTGATTTAAATTACACAAAGGGTTTGGAATTCAGATGATGTGAGTTGTATATGTGTGGCCCAGTAAACCAGAAAAACTATAGTCTAGTACAGATTAGAACAATTTTATCTTTATCACAAAAAAATAATGATAATAGCAATTATTAGTATTTTGGTGAGTACTAGGACTTGAACTCAAGGCCTATTTTTTTTCCTTTTGGTACCAGGGATTGAACGCATGACCTCACTTGCTAGGCAGGCACTTATGCCGCTGAGCTAAATCCCAGCCCTCAAGACCTTTTTATAGAGCTAGATCCCCAGTCCTTTTTCAAAATACCCAAGCCCAGGTTATTTGTAAAGGAGAAAGGTTTGCTGTGGTTTACAGTTCTGGAATCCAAGGGTATTGTATAGACATCTGCTTAACTCTACCTAGGGCCTTTGCAGCTTTAATTTATGGCAGAAATTAGAACAGCAAAGAGGTCACATGGTGAAAGAAGAAGCAAGAAAAAGATGAGATAGAGGTAGCCAAACAACAGTCTGCCCCTGTGATTAATACAGTCTTCTAAGAACTAGAATTCCCTCCTTCCCACCAGATAGCATTAATCTTTCATAAGGATTCCTCTTCCTTGGTCTTAACACCTCCCACTAGATTTTACCTCCGAATGCTGCTGCATTGAGAATTAAGTTTTAGCATGAGCTTTGTGTAAATAGCACAAAAAAAGAGAAAGGATTTAGAGTGTATTACATACACTTACCAACTTTCCACAAGGAATGTAAACATTATGTACTACACACATGTACTAATTAAATCAAACTTTTAAAAAATATACTTTCGTTGTAGTCCTGCATACCACTCTAAATACTTACCCAAGAGAAATGAAGAGATGCAAACACAATGATTCGTACATAATACTTCATTTGCAATAGAAACAGGAAACAATTTAAATAAATGACAAGAGTAAAATGAATAATTGTGATCCATTTGTTCATTAGAATACTAATTAGTCATCAGTGAAGAAAAAGTTTAGACTAATAAAACATGCAAAATCATGAATAAGTCTCAAAAACATATTGAGCAAACAAAGTTTTTTCAAAAGAATATCACATTCTGTGTTATATTCCATTGGAATGAAATTCTAGAATGGATGAAATGAATCCAATGTGAACAAAAATTAGACTATCTTTCAGGAAGCAGGATGAAAATTAACTAGAAGTGGAGATGAAGGAATTTATGAGTGTAATGGAGATATTCTATATCTTGAGATGATAATTACATGGACGAATATACTCATCAAAATTTATCTAATTCTTCACTGAAGATCTTACTCCATTGCACATAAATTTTACTTTAATTTAGAAAGAATCTGCTGAGGTCAACCGTGGCCTTTTTCTTTGTGGCCTCTCTGATCTCATATCCTCTAGCCTTCCTGCCAGTTTACAATGCCCAGGCACTGTGGCTTCCTTGTTGTTCTTCAAACCCACCCCATACTCTTGCTTGTACTTGCTCTTATCTTTAATTGAAGCATTTTCCCCAAACCCTTCCCAGTTTGCTCCCTACTCTATTCAGTTGTCTGCTCAGTTGTCATCAGGTAAGAGACCCTGGACCACTCTCCCTGAAGCTCTCGATTCCCTGACATCCCCAAGTGCTGTATGTCTTTCCCCTACTTTATTTTCCTTCTATAATGCCTGATATTGCTTTATTCTATGTATGTTTTATTTGCTTTCTTCTCTCACTGGGATATAAGTTTAATGGGGCAGGGATTTTTTGTTGTTGCTCATTGCAGATTCCCTCAGTACTTAAACAGTGTTTAGCAAAATGTAGGTCCTCATGAAACACCTGCTGAATGAAGGAATGAATATCTCTGTGGCTTTAGCTAGAAGTATGTTACTAAGCCTGTCTCATAAAGACAAAAAAAGTTTATTATCTTCTTGTCTGAACATTGACAGGCTTTCACTGCACTTCAGACTGTGCTCTCTGCTCTGCAAAATGCAATAGTGCAGTCTGAAGTGGCTGGAGTGAATGAAGGGCACCATGCTGCCTGTTTGGCTGCACACATGTTGAAATGAAAAATGGCAGTCAGTTTATTAGCCAGTGAGGACACCACTAGATAGCCAGAGAGTGACACCAAAGAGAAGCACCTGACTCTCATTTCCCCCTGTATTGGCTGGAGGAGGCTGTGACTTGGCCAGTGGCCAGTGGGCTCCTCCCACTTGCTTTCCTTTGCTTTCCCTACACCCCAACAGACTAAGACAGTTTGCTTTGGTGTCCTCTTTGGCTACCAAACCACCACTTTCCACTCTTAACATGAGTGTAGCCAGGCAACAAACATTCAGACTATACTATTGCATTTTTGTAGAATGGAGAGGGCATGGTGGACTGACTAATGTCGGGAAACAATGGTTCTGGCCCCTTATTTGCATATTAACACTGGCAGCAAGCTTTCCAGAAGATTATCTGGTATGAGCCCTCACCTTCACTGAAGCAGTTCTGTGACATACTACAGAAGTGAACTTCCCAGGCACTTCCAGGTTTTAGTATAAGAGGGCTCCCTCCTGTGTACTAACCTCCTGTGCTGCAGCACTGGCCCTGGTAAAATAAAGACTTGGTTTGGTATTCCTGTAAACCTGTTTGTGATTTATTTCTTGGGTAGTGTGGGCTCTAAAAGTCCTATGAATCTCCTGGGTAGTATGAAAAGAAGGAGTAAACCTTCAGATCTGTTAACACCAAAAAGCTCCAGAAACCTGCATCCAATGAAGACAAATAGAGACACAACACCTGGACATATGGTGTCCAGCACAAGCTGATGGTGACGGCTACAACCAGACTGTCAACCATTGGTGTGATTCACCATTTCTATCTGAATTGAGCAAAAGAACAGGAGAGACAGATGAGAAGAATAATAGGTTAGAAACCTATTTTCAGGGATTAGAACTGAACCCTAACCAAGGGACATTTTCTATTTTTACAGGAAGAATCAGCAATGTGTATGGATGAAGGTGAGAACTGCTACTGACCAATATTACTACATGTTTCTTATTTTTCCCCTTTTGAATAGGAATGTCTAGCCAGCATCCTATACCTCTTACATCTTGTATGCATGGGAAGAGATACTGTCATTTTAGTTCACAGGTCTGAATTAAAAGGAGCAGTACCAGAGCAGATATACCCGAGAAATTTTATCCAAAGTGCCTCATCTATATCTACACCAGATTCAGATGATAAAATCATAAACTTTAACCTTGACACTCTCGTTGTAAAAGAATTTGGGAGTTTGCAAGAGAATGTCCATATGTATTATTCTGGCCTAAAGTGGCTACAGTAGATTGGTTGCAAAGTTAGCTTCAACAATTTCATATCCCTCTTCTTATTCAAGATCTCCCCACCCCTCTGACTTGCTTTAACCAAGAAAATGTGGCAGAAGTGATGGGAGGTAACTACTGAAGTCGATTTTGCAGCTTTTACTTCCATCTATTGGAATACTGTTCTGAGATTTACCTGGATGGAGAACATATGAAGAGAAATGATGAGTCATTAGCCAGCACCAGCCCACAGGCTTCCAAGAGAAGCTATCTTGGGGCTCACTACTCGGCTCACCCTTCAGGTGAACTCAGTCTCATGAGTGAGCCTAGACAAAGCTATCTAATTCACAGAAATATGTGCTATAAATTGTTGTTTTAAGCCATTAGATTTTTGTTTGTTTTGTTGTATAACAGATAACTGAAGCAGAAATTGACATTGTTATCAAAAATCTTCCCCCAAAGAGAACTCCTAGATTAAAAGACTTTACAAATTAACTCAGTAATGTTTAAATTTTACACAAATACCTCCTAAAAATAGAGGAGGAAGACTTCACATTTGCTTTTGTGAGATCAACAAAACTGCAACATAAATAAAAAGATACAGATTATTATAAGCAAAAAAAGGTGTTTTATCAATATCTTTCATGAATATAGGTGCAAATGTCCCTAAGGAAAACATTGAATCAAGAAAGACATAAACTGGAAAATATATGAGTACCAAGTGAGTTTTATTCCAAGAAGGAAAAGTTGGCCTGAGAGTAATCAGCAAAAATTTACTGTTTTAATAGAAGAGAGAAAAGGTGATCATCTTTATAGATAATTCAAATTAAAAATTTAATGCCTATTTATAATTAAGAAATATTCAGAAAAGTAGGAATGTAATGGAGTATCCTCTGATAAAGAACATTCATGAAAATCCCATAGCTAACAGAGTGATTTCTCTATAAAATCAAAAGCAAAGCAAGGCAGATTTGCTTTTATGTCGCCTACCCAATGTTGTACTTGAGATCCTGGTCAGCAAGAGATCAAAGGAGAGAAATAACAGATTTGGACTAGAACTGAATATTGACTGATTGCTTTAAATATTTATTGGAAAATAGCACCATCATTTACATAGAAGTTTCCAAAGAATTTGACTCCCACTGGGAATTATTAACACAAAGAAATAACTTGCTCATGGATTAAAAGTGGATGGTAAAACTGTTTGCTGAAAGTTCTGTGAGGAATGGGACTGTTGCAAAATATTCCTTATTACAAACCACTTGTTAACCACAAAGAGAAAAATGACTAAATTTACAATGAAAAAACTTCCCGGACATTTTAATTCAATATTTGAAATTAATGTCATCAATAATGGAACACAAAATATAAAAAGTTAATGTCATCAGTCACATTTACCCTGATATAATATATTAAGAAGGATAAAATGTCATCTATGTAGAATTTCTGTCCAAGAATCATAAATCCAACCATAAAAGGTTTTTTAAAATCTACATTAAGGGACATTCTAAAAACTGACTTTTATTTTCCAAAAACATTAAGGTTACAAAGGCTAAAGAAGTGGGCTCATAGTAACTAAATGAAAGGAGAGATTGCAAGACTTTTGAGATCATGGAGGTTCCCACTCAGATATCAAGGGAAAGTCTGGGAGGCAAAGCAGTGTGTGAAGAATCAGAATCCCTGCAAGAATCTCCTAACAGCAAGGGCATAGAGGCCGGACAGCCCAAGCCCTTTTTGGCCCACATCTTGCTACATTGTGCTTCAGATGGTGGACACGGAGCTGTGGAATTTAATGTTTGCCTGCTGGGTTTCAATCTTTCTTTTGTCTGATGCTTTCTTGGTATTCTAAGATTCTTATCTATTGTAATAGGATTATTTTCCCTGTGCCATTGGATTTTGGACGTGTGTAACTTAACTTTTTAATTTTTTTTTTTTCCCCACAGAGCTAAAGATTGAAAGGCTTTTGCATTGGGCTGCATCCTCAGTCCCTTTTTGAATTTTATTTTTGTTCGAAGCAGGGCCTTGCTTGATTTCTTACAGTATCTTACACCTTGAGTTTTTCCTTGAGTCTAAGTAGAGACTTTGGACTTGGACTTTTGAGCAGTATCAAAACAGTTAAGACTTTTGGAGATGGACTGAATGCATTTTGTGTTGTGAGATAAACGTGAGACTTTGCAGGCCAGGGGTAGGATGTTATAGTTTGTTCATGTCACTAAAGGCTCATTTTAAAAGACTTCGCTCCCAGCACATGATGCTATTGGGATATGGTGGAAACTTTAAGATACAGGGCATACTGATTAAGTCTTAGATCATTCGGGGTGTGCTCTTGAAGGGGATTCTGGGGCTCCAGTCCCCATATCTTCTTTTTTCATGTCCTGTCCCTGAGATGACCAGTTTTACTCCATTATATACTTCTGTTGAAATATGTTACCTCACCACAGACACAAAGCAACAGGGAAAATTGATAATATGCTGGAAACTTGGAGCCAAAGTGGGACTTTACTCCTTATAAATTGACTATCTCAGGTATTTTTATAATATAGTGTACTATAGTTATAGTAATGCATAGTGCATAGCTAACCCAGGAATCTTAGATTAGGTTGTGAATAAGAGGAAAAATTATATAGAGGACACAAAATTTGCACATAGGCTTTATAATAAATTTATTGCAATGATGTTAAATTTCTGATTCTCATCAGTGTACAAAGAGGTATCCTGTTCTTTGCATTTGTACTCATGCTGTCCTTTCCATTGGAAATTTTATTGTTAGATATCTGAATTTTCTCCTATTCTTCAAGTTGCTTCTAAAATTTTACTTCTCTATAAACTTTCCAGATAACCCAGTCATATTCATTATCTCTTCTTTTAACCCTTATAATATTAATTGTATGCAACATACTATTGTGCTGATTGATAATTTAATGAAATGGAAGTCTCTTCATCTCAATAGGATGAAGAGACAGGATTCAGCTTTAAAGCATGGCTTCTGTGTAATGACATTCACTTCTATGTTTTGTTTGGCCCCTTTTTACCCTGCTTAGCCCTCCTGTCTGAAGAAGTAATACAAACCTTCAGCCAAACTTCTAAGTACAGTCAATATTATACCCAGACATGTTGAAGATATAGTGAGCCATGTATAACCAGTTTGTACTGATATTTAAGGATTTGGCATGGACAATATCAGAAATATATGGGTTGGGGATTTAACTCAGCGGCTAAAGTGCTTGCCTGGTAAGCTCAGGGTCATGAGTTTGATACCCAGTACCTGCCCCCAAAAGAAAGAAAGAAAGAAAGAAAGAAATATATCAGATATGTAGATATGTCTCATTGTCCTCAGAAGGTACCATAAACTTTCACTGAGTATAGACAGTGAGTGAGGAGATACTAGGGGTCTACCTCTCTGCTCACAGCAAACAACCAATTTAGAAAATTGCTCCTACTTTCAATTTTAAACAAATTGACCACTTTCTGTTTCATAATCTTCCAGAAAAAAAATCAAGAAATTTTAGTATAACATCATAAATTAAACTTATTATTGCTTGGATTCATCACCCACTTTTGCATTTTACAGGAAAATAAAATAAATGGAGGTTTAAGAGTAAATTAATCACCTAAGAGTGAGCAGAGTGAAAAATTTACTCTAGGGTCCCAGTCTCATAACTCGTTTTGTTTGTTTGTTTGTTTGTTTGTTTGAATCTACATGTCAGCCTCTGTGATTCTATTTTTAATTATGAAAACTGTAGGTTGTAATTATGAGAGCACTGTTTCTTTATAAGGAAAGGTGACACTCTGGTGTTCCCCAAGTACTTTGAATAAGGCACTAATTTCAACCTGAAGAGGAGTAATTTCCTATTAGCCTTTGTTTGATTTTGCTACTTGTTTCTTCCCAATGTGTCAAATAGCAGAGCCCTAATAAGCATAAGTAGTTCTGAGGCTCTAAGATGAGGGTGTAGAGAAAAGGAGACAATACCAAATAAGTTCAGGTTATTCCCCATCACATAAAACACATTCCTTCAGGGTTACTCCAACCTTGTGCGTACCACTGGGTTAAAAATAGACCCAACATTTATTCCTGGAACATTGTTTGGTTTACTATTGTTAAATTCCCTCAGCACAGTGGTTTTCCCAAGAGATTACATTTGGAGATCATAAAAACTAAGGTTTTTCTGGAATTAAACCTACAAAACAGATTTCCCTCCTAGTCTCTCATAATATAAACACAAGCTCTCTCTCTCTCTTTTTTTTTAAATCAGTGGGAAGACTTCAGCAAGTCTACTATCATCTCTATGCCTATGTTTGCATAAATAAATGTAATGGCATTTTACAAAGTTTGAAACACTCTGAAAATGCACAGGATTTTATTATGGTTGTTAGGACTCCTGAGAAGTAAATTTTTTCAACACTACCTCTTATGATTTCATGCTAAAAAGACAGAAGAATGTTGGAAAGATTTCTCTAAATGATTGTTTTGTTCTTTTGGTCTGGGCCTCTGGTCTACCACAGCTCTGACAGGCATTCACTTTCTGTTATTCCCACCTCTCCCCTGCCATATAGGTCAGAGAATGGTTCCCGACTTGATTTTTCCAGCGAAACAAATGCCACTTACTTGTACAAAGTCTATTTAAGGTGCAGAGTTGCCATCTTATAACCAGTAATAGGAAAAATGATTATAAACGGGACTATATTTCTTGTGATGTGTCAATCTCAATGGAATTTTTCAGAGGCCTCTTAAAGAACAGATCCTATTAAATCTGTAACATAGCACAGAAACCTGTCTATGTGTAATTAAATAACCAGACAACTGTTTCAAAAAGATTCTAGTTTAACAAATAAACATATTATGCACATCTTTTTGCATATGATTTCCTAGATACCATGAGATCCTGAAGGTCAGCAATCAGGTGTTATAAATCTTTTATCTCATACACAATTAATGGTGAAAGTAATTTAGTAGCAGTATAGTGTCATTGAACCTATTGTCATCAGAACATAAACTTTACACTGCTTTTTAAAGTAGTGTAAGAAAAACGTTGGAATGACACAGCTCTACTGATAGATACGTATGACCAGATGTAGGCACAGTCAATAGTGATGACATTAGTTAAGCAAATCAGCCCATGTATTCTAATCTACCCACACCTTAATATTTTAGAACTAAGATAACTACCCATAGACAAAATAATAATAGCTCTTACTGATATTATCAGAATCAGCATCATAACTATTTTTTGCTTTAACCAATAGGGAAGAAAAGAAGAAGGAGACTAATGTTGATACTATACCCACTATTATTTTATGTTTTTCAAAATTCTCAGTAATCCAAAACGTAGAAAAGGAAGCTTTAGTAATGTTATCCTAAAGTACAAGCAGTGCCCAAGATATCTCATCCATTCCTCGAATTCAAGTCTTGATTCCCAGAGCAAAACTACCTACAATTTTACCTCTAAGTATGAGCATCTCATCTCTTGATGGTTTTTATTCAGAAATTTGAAAGTCTGTATTAAGCATGAATTCACAGTCACTAGCAAAGTAGCAATAAATGAGAGCACTATTCCTTTATTTTACAGCCAAATGAATTCAGGTACAAAAGAAGAAGAGAGGATTGCCTTCAATCAACCAATCACTTAGATATAGTTATTTATAGCATTCATTCATTTAGTTATTAATTTGAAAACTATTTGTCCATGACCTACTATAATCCAGGCATCTGCAAGATGCTGGAAATTGAGCAATGAACAATTATGGGGATCAGAATCAGTCTATGAGAATCAGTTATAAGTAGGGAGAATCAGATAGTAAAACAGACAGCAAAGAATATCTGTGTATATGTTGCAATTTTAATTAGAATCATAACGAAAGTCTTACTAAAAAGATAATGTTTACATAAAAGCTAGAGATGATGGGGGAAAATGTCAAGCAGATATCTAAGGGACACATTCCAGCCAAAAGGAACCACATGGGGGAGTGCCCTGAGGTACAACCCTGATGTCTAACTGAGGCCATAGTGATTAGTACAGTGTGTGAGTGGAGAAAAGCAGAAGATGAATCATTCGGTCTAGAACAGACATATGAAAGTCTTGTGGGATTTTGAATGGTATTACCTTCACTTTACCTTTTATTTGGTAACTTAGGATGCCATTGAGATGTTTTGAGCAAAGAAGTAACCATACCATGACTTAGCTTTTAAACTGACCTTCTGATGCCTCTGTTAAGAATAGACCAAAAAAGAGAAGTGTATGGAAATGGAGAACTTTTAGGAAGCTAAATCATTAACTCAAGTGAGAGATGCTGGTGGCTTTTATGAGACTGTCAACAATGGAATGAGAATGGTTTATTCTGGTTATTACTTAAAACTATCACCCCTGGTATCTTGTTACATCACTTAGGTAATTTTCCAATGTTTATAATAATGATTTTTAAAAACAAAAATGGTTAAAAAATGTAAAATAACTTTTGACCTGGAAGGGTAATAACAGAAAAAGCAAATATTTGTTTATAGATGACAATAAAACTTTAATTCCTAGTTCCTTGAAACTCTATTTTCAGCTCGATAGGACATCAATTATTTCCAAGGATTCACATGCCACATGAAACTTAGCCTTATTTATACCTGTTTTTTTCCTTGGTGGTTAGAAGAGGGTAGTAATTCTGCACATGAGCTGTTCTTTGTACACACAGTTATCATTTGCTTTATAAACAAAGAGAAGTCCTGCAATATTCTTTGCTCAATGTATTGAGCATGCTAGTGTGAAGGTACACGTCAGAAACCACAATAGGTTCGTGAGACAGGTTCACTTTCAGATGTTTTGGTTCTATCACCCCATTATGGCAATGGAAGATTGTAGGTACCATTAAGATGGACTCTGATATCAGCAAAGGTGTTGAGATCCTGGGGTAGAATGGGTCAATTAACTATAATGAATCACTTAGGAAAAAGTAGGCACTTTTATTGTAATGGACTGTAGGGCCAAAGTGATAATCAGAATTCTTCCAGCTCAGAATATTTTTTAGTGGCTGATTGATCTTTAGGAAATAAATAGAAAAGCAGCCCACCAAAATCTTAGTCTATGTAACATGAAAAATGTCCAATTCCGGTGTCCACAAACCTGACTTCATTCACCTTAATGAAGAATTGCAGTTTTTTATCCAGTACCCACATCTAATCCTGTTCACAATTCCAGAGAGTGCTTTGAGTTAGAGTTGTCTCCTTGAGAGGAGTCCATGTGATTTTTGCCATTAGTATAAGCTGTAAATATTTTCCCAAGATTTTTCCAAGGGTACCTTTGGCTATTTACAAAGTAGGTATACACAAAGGAAAAGAAGTACATAGATATTTTAGAGACCACTAGGCACTGTCTTTTGGGTTCACTTGTTAAAGTGTGGGCTCATTAAGGTCAGGTAATATATGGAATTTGATCAAGTATGTACTTTGACCCTGGTTCCTGAATACAAAATTGAAAAAGACATATTGGCAACTGACAGATACTTCACATTGTATTTCTGACCAATGGAAAGGTCATAATTATAGGAAAAGACAAGCAAAAACACATGGAAACTTTCTATCCTGGATACAAACCATATTAGTACTGGACTCCTGGGAGAAGCGGAGAGGTTAACATCATCATCAAAATTGGAAAGATGTAAGGATTGTGACAACTGTCTTACTGCCATATAAATCACACATTTGGCCTAAGCAAAAGGATCTTACAAGAAGACTGTAGATTATGACTTGGTAAGGGAGTGACTCCAATTGAAGCTTCTATTCCAGACATAATATTTTCATTGAAATAAATCAGTATGAGTCCCTGATATATGGTATGCAACTATAGAGCTGGAAAATAAATTTTCTCCATACCAATTTGGAATGAACATCAGAACCAAATAGCTTTTATCTGGTATGATGAACAATACAACTTCACAGACTTGCTTCAGGCTCCGTAAATACTGCCACTCTCTGCTATAACGTGTTCTATGTGGATATTAATTATCCTCACATTTTGTACAACATTATACTAGGGAAAGAGTTGATTCATGTCCATAGAAGGTATCATACTGCATACATATATGCAAAGAAGGGTTGGTGTACAATGACTCCTATTATAATTAACTGAAAAGAGATATATTTGTTTCCTAGTACAGACTTCCTATAACATATACCCACAAGTTTGCTTGTTTTAGCAACACAAATTTATTTTGAGAAGTGTAAAGTCAGTGCAAAACCAGGGCTGCATTCCTTTTTAAGGCATCAGAATTTTTCTTAACTCTTTGTGAGTTTCAGAGCCTGCCTGCACATCATGACCCATAAAAGTTTCTTCGTGTCTCTGGAACCTCATTTCCATCACCATATCTGCACTCATGTTTCTGATCCTCTCACCTCCTTCTTAAAAGGACTCTGCAATGACATAGAGCCAACTGAGAGAATACAGGATAATTTTCTCACCTCAAACTTTCTATTCTTAATTTAATTACATCTGAAGAGTCCCTTTTACTATGTGAGGTGAGCTGTTTACAGGTTTCAGAAATTAGTACTCAAACATCTTTGAGATGGGAGGAGGAAAAGCACTATCCAGGCTACCATAGGAGCACAGCATTAATTCTGTGGTTTCTCAAAGAATTGGTCAAATGGAAATATCAGAGGAAATAAGTTTGAAAGTCATCATATAAAATGAAAGAGATAAACCTGTTAAGACTATCAAAGACATTAAAGGAGAGGAAAAAGGGAACTAGTGAAAATTAAAGTAAACTGATAAAATATAATGACTAAAATCAAAACACAAAAATACACACACATCGTTCTGGAAAAGAAAGTTCTGATAGCAAAATTTTGTGTAAGTTATGGATTGGATAACCCAGGAATACCTTCAGAGTATTATGGGTTTGTTTCCAGACAACTTCCATATGGCAAATTTCATAATAAAGTGAGTCATACTATTTTTTTTAACTTCTGTTACTTATAAAAGTTACATTTACAAATCTTTTAAGTACACAATAGTGTCATTTATTTAAATATGCATAGTTTAATTAAAAATACTTAATTGTTAAAAGTGCTAATGATTATCTGAGCCTGCAGTGGATTGTAATTGTTTTATAGGTGGAAGGTTTTGCTTCATTGATGTTGGCTTCTGACTGATCAAGGTGGCAGTTGCTAATGGCTAAAGTAGCTGGAGAAAGTTCTTAAAATAAAACCATGGAGTTCACTACATCCATTGACTCTTCCTTTCATAAAAGATTTCTTGGAAGCATACCATATTATTTCATAGCATTCTGCTCAGAGGAAAACTTTTTTGAGAATTAATCAACCCTCTCAAACTCTGCCACTGCTCTATCAACTAGGTTTATGTAATATTGTAAAGCTTTTGTTGTCATTTTAACAATGTTTACAGGAGTAGATTCTATCTAAAGAAACTACTTTCTATGCTTCTTCACAAGAAGCAATTCTTTATTCCCTAAAGTTTTATCCTAAGTTTGCAGTGGTTTAGTTTCATCTTTAGGATCCATATCTAATTCTAGTTTTCTTGTTGTTTCTAAAACTTCTGCAGTTATTTCCTTCACTGAAATGTCATACCCCTCAACAACATGTATGAATGTTGGAATCAACTTCTTCCAAACTTAAGTTAATGTTGATCTTTTGACCTCCTTCCATGAATCACAAATATTCTTTTTTAGTTACTTTCTCATTGTTGGGACCAAATACCTGACACCTACAAGTTAATAGGAGATTTTTTATTTTGGGTCACAGTTTGTAGAGGTTTGTGTCCATAATTGCCTGATCCTGAGGCAGGATGTCATGGCAGAAGGTCATGACTGAGGGGAAAGAACTAGTCGCAAGGCAGGTAGAAAGCAGAGAGCTATCAAGGGAGGAAGAGGAATATATATGGTTCTAGGCCACACCCACAGCGTCCTATCTCTTCCCACCAGGCTTTATCTCCCAACATCACACCCTGCTATAAACCCATCAGTGAACTAATCGAGTAAGGAGAATCATACACCCATGATCCAGTCATTTTCCAAAAGTCCCACCTATGAGAGCATGAGGCTTTAGGGAAACATCTAGACATAAGTCATAACATTCTTTGTGGTGCTTAGAATGGCAATTCTTTTCCAGAAATTTTTCTGTTTAATTTGCCCATGTCTATCAGATGAATATACTATCTATGGGAGCTTTAGCTTTAGGAAATGTATTTCATAAATAATAAGACTTGCACGTCAAAACCACTCCTCAATCAATGGATTGCATAATGGATGCTGCATTAGCAGGCATGGAAACAACATTAATCCATTAATCTTTTTATACATCTTCATCAGAACCCTTGGGTGACTGTGTGCATTGTCCATGAGCAGTAATATTTTGGAAAGAATCTTTCTTCCTGAGCATTAGGTCTCAATAGTGGGCTTAAAATATTCAGTGAATCATGTTGTAAATAGATGTGCTGTTATCTAGGCTTTGCTGGTTTATTTACAGAGTACAGAGTAAATTGATTATAATCTTTAAGAGCCCTAGGAATTTTGGACTGGTAAATGAGCGTTGGCTTCAAGTTAAAATCACCAGCAAGATTATCCTCACCACAGACATCAACCTGTTCTTTGAAGCCAAGCACTGGCATCTTCTCTCTACCGATAAAGTCCTAGATGGCATTGTATTCCAATATATAGCTTTTTCATCTACACTGAAAATCCCTAACCTTAACCCTAACCCTAACCCTATTCCCTGATTTTAGCTAAATCTGGATAACTTGCTGGAGCTTCTGTATCAGCGTTGCTAATACAGGAGGTAAATGCTTTATTTTGCATTTTCATGTTCTGGAGACAGTTTCTTCCCTTAAACCTTATGTTCTGGAGACAGTTTCTTCCCTTAAACCTTATGAACCGACCTCTACTGGTTTCAAGCTTTTCTTTTGCAGCTTCCTTGTCTCTCTGAGCCTTGATACAGATAAAGAATTAGGGCTTGCTCTTGATTAAACTTTGCACAAAGGCATATTGGGACTAATTTGATCTTCTGTCCATACCACTAAAATTTTGTCCATCGCAGCAATAAGTGTTTCACTTTCTTATCACCTGTGTATTCACTGGAGTTGCACTGTTAATTGCCTTCAAGTACTTTTCCTGGCATTCACAACTTGGCTAACTATTGCAAGATGCAAGAGGCCTAGCTTTCAGTGAGTCTCAGTTTTGGACTTGTGTTGTTTGCTGTGCTTAAGTATGTCTAGCCTTTGATTTAAAGTTATACAATGCAACTGTCTTTCACTAGAACACTTAGGGGTCACTGTAGGATTAGTTGGCCTAATTTCAACACTGTCATCTCAGGGAATAGGGAAGTGGTTCCTGGAGCAGTCAGAGACACATAACATTTGCTAAGTTTGCTGTTTCACGTGGATGTCACTTATGGAGCCTCCACAATTACAACAGTAACAGCAAAGATCACTGATCACAGATCATCATAGCACAATATAGGCCATACAATAATAAAAAACTTTGAAATATTATGAGAATTACCAATGTGATGTGGACATATGCTTTTAGAACAATTGCACAATAGTCTTGCCACACATAAGGTTCTCACAAACCTACAATTTACAAAACAAAAAAATTCTGTGGCACCTCGGTTCATTAACACTGTTCATGGACAATTTGGTTTGCAAATAGCAACATTCTGCCAAATTTTGCTTCCATTTGAGAACTCCTCATTAGTTGATAAACATGACTTTGGCCATCTTCCCTGCATGAACACAACCAAAGCTATCTTCCCCAGAATCCTAGAATGAATTAAATTTGTGAACCAAGGTATCACTGTATTTTTAAAGTGTGATAAAATGAAGCATGTCTTTACATCGATATAAATTTCCTGATTGGGAGTGATATATAGTAGTAAAGTGAAAAAGTTAACCTTTTGGAGTTGTTTCTTACTGAAGTATTTACAATAGGAAGGCATCTTTTCAGAGCAAAGTTGTTTATGTGTATATGTGTGTGTATGCACAAGGAGGAGCAGAGCAAAAGTATAATGGTACACCAGAAATAACAATTAGGTATTCTAGGTGAAGAATGTATAGGGATTCTTTATATTATTATCACAGCATTTTTGCAGGATTAAAATTATTTCAAAATGAAAAATTTAAGATTTAAAAGTGCAAATTATCAATATGAACAATGAAAAAGACAGTATTCCTACTGATTCTTGAAAAGGAAAAAATTAAAAAGGGAATATAATTTTTTTAAATTTATGCAATATACTTGGTAATTTTGGTAAAATTTCTTTAAAAATGTATCTTATTGAGGAAGTAGAAAATCTGACTAGTTTGCTATTTACTAAAACACTGCATCTACCATTTAAAAATTTTCCTGTAAAGAAAACTCTAAGCCTGTATGATTTAATGTATGAATTCTTTGTGACTTAAGAAGAAATAACACCAATATTGCTGAAAACAGAAAAAGGGATAACATTTTGCAACTTATTTTGGCAAGTTAGTATAACCTTGATTACAAAGAACATTACAAAGACGAAAACTACAGACTAATTTGTCTCATGAAAATGGTACAAAAAAGCAAAGAATTAGTAAACCAAATCCAGTAATACAGTACTTAAAAGTGGATATCCATTCTAACTAATGGGTTTAACATAGATTTTCAGTGGTGACTTTAACTTTTAAAAAGAAATCAATATACTGTGTTTTAACAAAAAGAAGAGAGGCCAAGGAATCATATGCTAACTTCAATAGATACAGAAAAATCATTTTAAAAGGAAAATAACTCCTATACCTCGATAAGAAAAAGTTACCCAACCCCATTGGAAAGCACATAAGAAAAGTGAAGAATTTAGAAAAGAATATTTAATTGGTCAACATAAGTAGCTGAAAGTGCTCAATTTATCATCAGAGAAATGCAGATTAAATTCTGATGTGATTCCACTATAGAATCAACAGAGTAGGTAAAATGATAAATAGCAATACCTAGTGCTAGTCAAAATGTAGAATAACTGAAAGTCTCGTGAAACATTGGTGGGAATATAAATTGTTACAGTCTTTTGGAGAACTGAGTGATGGTTTATACTGGAAACTAACTACATATACTCAATGTCCCAGCAATATCAATACTAGTGTATATACCCAAAAGAAATTAGCTCATGTGTTCACCAGTAGCCATTCATAGAAACAATATTCATAATAGCCCCAAATTTGTAAAAATCCCAATGCTCATGAACAATAAAATACAAATATTTATTAAAGTCTAATCACAAAATCACAGTAATAGATTTCAAGCTTTTTGATCTCAGGACCCCTTTACTTTCTTAGAAATCATTGTATAAACCAAAGAACTTTTGGTTCTGTAGAATTTCATATGGGTTATAACTTTACCCTTTGTCATAAGAAATTAAAACTGACATTTTGAATGCCTGAGCACCATCACCTATCATGTAGCTTCTGAAAAATCGCACTGTGCGCTCATAAGAGAGTGAAAACCAAGTAGCACATGAGTATGGCCCTAAATATGGCTCACACTTAAAAACCCAATTAATACATTATCTTGACCAATGAAAAACTCTCTTAAGCTTTTGTACATGAGCAGCAATATGTACTGTACTTATAAAAACCAGTCTCAGCATCATTGATTAATTGGCAAGCTGGATATATATTATGGCATTTAGACAGGATAAAATCTCTCCAGGATGGGAGCTGAAATTTTAGGTATAACTAAAAAGAATGGATGAAAAGAAAGTTATTCCAGTTACAGTTTAAGCAAGATTTTTTTTTTTTGGTGGCTGTTTTACTGAGGTATGGTGCTTGAAAAGAAGACCAGAGCTGAAAAGGACAAAGAGACACATACCAATATCCAGCAGTAGGCTGGTTTTTACCTCTTATCATGGTTACCCAGGGCTTCTCTGCAGAGATAAAAGAAAGAGGTAGGATAAATAGTGCTTTTGGGGATCCCTTCTGAAATATCTGTTAGTGCAGTTAAGGCTGTAAAAAAATCATGGTGAAAAGAATAGTTTAATTCAGTTTTAAGCACCATTCCTAAACTTCTGTTTGGTTGAAATCTACTAACATCCCTACAGAACCAGTGCATGACTGAACAAACCTTTGGAGGTAATATTTGAAAGCCAACTGTAAAAACACCACTATCTTATGACTTCTATCTGGATTTTGGCAACCTTTTACAGAGAAAAAGTTTCAGTGTCTGCGTGTTTGAGTGTGTATACAAGTTTTAAATATAGTTATAATATAAACCAAGTGCATAATTGTAGCAGACAATTTGAGCAGCTCCCCTTGAATGCACAATTGCCTCAGCATTAGTTAAATCAAATCTTGTTTTCATGCACTGGTATGTCCAGAACTGGCTATGGTATTTCCTTCTCCCTTCAATTTGCTGTAAGCAATGCAAATAAGGTTGGCTGAGGTACTGATATGTAATCTTTTAGGCCAACCAACATTTTCCTGTTTTCTCTCATTTTGTTCCCTGTTAAACAGTTGAACCTCAGTGGGGTGGCAGAGCCACTCAACTCCAGGAATGTCAGCTGGGTATGAGCCTCAAAGTAAGACAATATGACTCTCCAGGGTACAAAAGTTTACATATCAAAAATTGAAGCAACAGTCTCCTAAAACCATTCAAATTCTACCCCAGTTGAGTCATGCAGACTGGTCCTCCTGTATATCATTTTCCCTGCATATTGCAAAGATGCTTTTCTCCTCACCTGGCTAGCCAGCTTAAGTTTCTCATGCAGTTCCTGCTATCCTCACTCATCCTTGAACCCCTCCTTACTTCATGAGATTATAATTCTGGGAGAGTCCTTGGGTCAAGGCCTTTGTCCACATGTCCTCACTTGGATGAGATTTAACACCCCTTGGCTGCCCATAATTTTCAATATGTCTTAGTATCTTTACTCTTGCCATGGGTTACATTAGAGGTAGTGGATTAAAATTAACTTGCTGGAATTCCAATAACATTTCTATTGGATTATAAATATAGCTTTCCAGGTTACGATATGAATTAAAAACAAGGATTACCATATTTGGGTTATAATGTACCGTATTTGGATTACAGTATATAATACTAGTGTTCCTTTAAAAAAAGAAGGGAAAGGAGACTGGGGAGAGGCTTTCAAGTTATTTTTAATGATGTGGTTCTCAATGATATATACTATTTGTATTTGCCTCCTGGCCTAGAAGTACTAACAACCCCCTCTTTCTGTTGCTACCATGGGTAAAGGCACTAGTCCTTGTGGATTCCCTGTTCTCTGCCAACACTTTGGTAATCATTCTTTTTAAATAATAAACTCCTCTTCAATTACCCTATTGTGAGCATGCATCTGTGCTCTTCCTGACATGCTATTGTTGCATGCTTACTATGGGACAGATAGGATCTGCATGCCTCACATATGTTAATTTGTTTAATTCTCATGCAATCAAAAATATAGTGGCATTCTCTATCTTTACAGATGAAGTGACTGACATTAGAGAGTTCAAATATCACGCAGCTAGTAAATAGCATGAGCTTAAATTAAAACCAAGCAGCCTGCTCCTAATTAATCACTACATTAGGAAGCCCCTCAAATGAGTGATTTTGAGTACACACAGAAGGACACAGATAGCATGGCCAATGAAAGATAGATAAATATGAATTAATATGATATCTCAAAGTTCGAAGGTTGAGACAAAAAGAAAGTTTCAAAATCACCCCACATTTTGTGCATTAAAATAATCAAAACTAGGTTTAGATTGTTTATGGTTGCATGTGCGGCAAAGTATAAAACATGATTTTGATGTAAACTAAATGCACTATAAGGATTTTTTTCATAAGGAAAGATTTATCTAGGGAATGGATTTCAATTTTATTTGTAATGATTATTTGTTTAAAACAAAAAATGATTAATATAAAAAAAGATAAAAAAACTTGTCAAATTTTAATTCTGTGTCATGAGTACCCAAGTTTTCACTGATTCATCCATTACACTACAGTGCACACTTTCAAAAACTCAATCTGAGGGCCAGGGATTTAGTTCAGTGGCACAAGTGCCTGCCTGGCAAACATGAGGCCATGCATTCAATCCCTGGTACAAAAAAAAAGAAATTAAAAAGCCAATACCAGTAAAAACAAAAATTGAAGAAACTCAAGTGTGAATGGTAAATAGGAAGTGGAGATACAAACATTGAATGTGCAGAAAATCATTTAAAGAACTGATTGTAAGAAGGAAGATAAAGATGGAGGAAGGTATGGTAGGGGTTAGAGGGTGAGGCCAGTAATGAGCTGTTGAAGAGAGACCAGCGTGGTCTGTGTGGTAACTGAGACTGAGCCAGAAGGAACACAGAGTTAATGATAAAGATAAAGGCTATATCCAAAGGAGCAAGGCCCTGTTAGGTGCAAGTGAGAAATATATATATCTGATAAGAGAAATGGGAAGTTAAGTCTTTGAAAAGGTAACACCACAATCTCCAGTGAAGTATGCTACAAAAATTTGAAGAGAAGATATGAAGTGATTATTTCTACAAGTGGGGAAACAAACCTAAAAGAACAACCTAGAAGAATTATTGGAGAGGATCAAGCATCCATTTCAAGTCACTGTTCACAAATTTAACATGGAATTTATCTTCCCTGTGAGAAAACCTTGTGATTTTCTTCAAGAATATCAGTCATTTGGTGAATTTAGTCCTCAGTTTTGCCCTGAAAATAAATTGGAGAAAGCAGGAGTGAAGAGTGTTTGCTAAAGAGTAGTCATATCTTGGTTACATGAGGTCTAACTTGGGAAAGCAGGGAAGTAAGTAGACAAGAGACATCAAAGCTGGAACTCAATAGATTGGTTGTCCAATTAGGTCAAATGATTATTTTATTGGGGTTACTTAGTCTCAAAGAACACATGGTGTTGGGAGAAAATGGAAAGTTTAGATTTGAGGTTTCGGTGAGGCAATTCTCAGTAATGGCAAAATCCTGAATGAGTCCTCAGTGTACTGAAACAAAGATAATTAGAAATGAATGTTTTAAAAAAATCCATAGGAAGAAGTAGCGACTGAGGGAGATGTTGGTGGAGGCTTCCTCCTGGATACTGAGGTCACACTGAATGAAATACTGTGATTCTGCCATCACAGTCCTTGGAGAATAAAGAGGAGGAATCAAGAGGAAGAAGTTAAGTTTTGTTTTATTGAGAGTCAGCCATGGGTTACATAAACAGAGTTTTACTTTTCTTGTATAACAAGAAGCCTGGATGTAGGCTCTCAAGGCTGAGACAGCAGCCATGTGGTGCCAGCAGCCTCTTTTTCTCTTTTCTCTGAACCATCTTTATTTTGTGACTTTTACCGTCATAATTGCTACCCTGTGGATACTAATATCTAACATCACACTTCCTTTTTCTGGAAGGAAAGGAAGAGAGTTTAAAGTAGCAAAGAAAACTGGATCTTCCTTCTTTTCAAGTGCATTCTTTCAGTTTCTGTCCAGTCATTTATGTTTATATCACATTAAATATACCCACAGACTTGACTAATCTCAGTTACAAGGGCAATTTAATTTATTTTTAAAGACCTCGATGTACTGTTGCTGTGTATAAAATCAGGTTTGTTTTGTTTTGTTTTGTTTGGGAAAGAAAAAAGATAGCATGTAATATAGACAACTAATAGAATGTATCATGTGTTATATCAAGAGTATGTGACTCTTGAAGGATAAATTGATTTTCTAAAAGCATGGAGGCTTATTAATCTAGGCATGACAATTTATAGTAAGGATAACTTCTTGTGCCTTAGATCCACAGAATATGAGGAAACAAAACAAATAACAAAATATCCTTTAATTTAAGCTGCAGTTCAGTTTCAGTTAAGTTCAGGAAGTGGTATGAATAATAATAGAAGATAAAGATAAGAAGAGTAAGTTAGTTTATAAAACTCGAGATACAGAAGGGCCAGTGTGTAGATGTGAGAGAAAAAAAAAGGGGGGGAATTGAATCAGAATGGCATGAAGTAGTTAACAGATGTCGAACAGCATGGCTTTACTTCTGGAGCACTCTGAAGTAAGCAGAGCTGCCTTAGCCTACTTTTTGTTGTTATAACAAAATACCAGAGATTTATTTTCACTTATGATCCTGGAGGCTGGGAAGTCTAAAACTGGGCAACCATGTTTACTGAGAGCCTCATATTACTTCATTTCATGATGGGAAGAGGCAGGGTGAGTGAAAGCATGTGAAAATGGGAAAACACAAAGGGCAGCTTTGTTTTATGACAACCCGTTTGTTCTAAAACTAGCCCAGTCCTGTGAGAGGAAGCTCTCACTTACTCAAGAAGAACATCAATCCATTCATAACAGCTTCACTACCATGACTAAAACATCTCTCAGGAAGTTCCTATTTCCCAACACTCCATACTGGGAAAAAGCCTCAACATGAATTTTGGTGGGGGCAAACCAAGTTTAAATCATAACGGGCATGCAATGAGGGATATAACTGATTACTGTTGGAGAGCACTACAGAGCAGCTCTGAGCAAGATTTAAAATTAACTAATTGGCTTTCTACGTTTACCTGTGAGTCTGTCCTAGGCCTAGGCCCCTTGCCTGGCAAAGGGAGCTGATTCATAGTAAGTGAACCTCTGTGAATCACTGTAGTGACCTGTGATGCCAGAGATATCTTACCAAAGGGTAAGATAAGGCCACAGCTGAGGATGCCTGGCTCCAAACCCAATTAAGCAGATAGAGACTGGAGCTGCAGGCATCTCACTCCTACCATAAATGTCATCATGGAGATAAGATGGTTCTCCTTAGTTGGCATAATTTACTACTTGGAGAAGTTTTTGAAGTGACTCCCAAAGTCCTGCTCATTTTCTGTGCTTTCCTCAGTATCCCCTCTCTTTGTTTGGAA
The DNA here is from genome assembly GCA_004363535.1 of Dasyprocta punctata. Taxonomy (NCBI): domain Eukaryota; kingdom Metazoa; phylum Chordata; class Mammalia; order Rodentia; family Dasyproctidae; genus Dasyprocta; species Dasyprocta punctata. The sequence continues at coordinate 59,988 of RJWM01004697.1, forward strand.
ATGTAATAAATATGGGCTGCACAGAGAAGTTCTTTGTCTTAGCCCTAGTCTTAGTCCCAGAGTCAAGAACTCTGCAGAGGGTTTTGATCCTCCTGGAGCCCTAAAATCATGCCATTTGTCTCATTTATTTAAGCCTTTTGTACACTTGTTTGGCAGATTAGGGATCTAGGCCACTTCCCCGATAGATTGCTAGAGATATTCAGAGGATGGTGTGTGTGTGTGTGTGTGTGTGTGTGCGTGTGTGTGTGTATTAGAAGTTTAGTGTTACAGTTTTGGTCTAGATGGTCCTCCAAAGCCTCATGCAGTCATAGGTGGGGGTTTTTCAGAGGTGCCTGAATCTAGAGTGTGTTGCTGGGATTAATGGTGTGTGATTACTAAATCAGTCTACTGATTGGTTTGGCACTGCCCTAATCCAGGTATCCTAGACAGTGTATAAAAGGAGCACTAAGAAACTGCTGAAGTCCCTTCCTTGCTTTGCTACCTTCTGCCCACCATTAACTGTTTCTTCTCTGCAATACTTGTCTGCCATGCCACCCTACCTTGGAGTCATCCAACAATGTACGGAAAACTTTGCAAACTCTAAACCAAATAAACTTTCTTTCCTTAATTTTGGGTATCAAGTATTTTGTCTCAGCAATGGGAAAAGTAACTATCATACTCAAGTTAGTGGCTCTTAAGACAGGTGTTATTATAGTTACAGATAGGCCTATTTGGGAGCTAAGAGAGGGCCTATTCCTTAGGCTTTACTGGAGGTGGGGTGTTGTGTGTCTTGTGGTAGAGATGCTGACTACAGTTGTGCAGACTGTATTCTGCATGGAAACACATAATCAAAATAGGAGAAAATTCTTCGTGTGCTGCACTCACCAAGTGTGTACTTAGATGTTTATCCATCTGGAAGGACCTTTCTTTTCTGTTTCTGAGTAAGTCAGTATCCCTGGGCAAAACTATGATGTTTGGAAGTATTGCCATTTATTTAATCAGCTTACTTATATTTTCAATAACAGGCAGTGACATAAGCACTCCACTCTACATGCTTTGGGAGACTGAAAGGTAGATGAATCATGTTTCCTATTTAATCTCAAGAAGTTTAGCATATACTAAGGAAATATGACACAAATAGCTGTCTGCACACTGATGCAAAGAGCTCTGGAATGTTAGGAAATTCAGAGATCATCTATTCAAATCCCTCGTTCAGATGTGGGGATGATAACTAAAAAAAAAAATGAAGAAGACAGATTCAAGATTGAAAGAATAATCCTGTGTTCAAAGGGTTCTGCTTACTTTGTGGGAAGGGAATTAAATCCAAGATACACTGTATTTTGGCTCAGAAAGATCAAGAAAGGCTTTGTTTTTAAAAGGTCCTCTAGTGTTATGTTGGATAATATTATGCAGTGGAAACATGGACTTACAGAATGTTCTTCCAACAGAAATTGTTTGTCAGGGGAGAATGGTGTTCTCCAGGGAAAAAGACAGTCTTTTTAACTGCCACTGCTGACTTTGAGGATAAATATTACATTAGGATAATCATACAAGGAAAGCAACTCTCACACAGCTATGTTGACTGTCTATTCCCTTTGAAGACTATATCGGACTCCTTGTTTTCAGTATTTCCGAGAGCAAAGAAGCATGGAGTCTGCACCCAACATTATACTCCTTCTGATTTAACCTAAGTAGTGAGATCTGTGGAGTTTCCATTGGTATCATCTTAGTCTACAGCTGAGTGGTATTATAGATACAGTGAGAACATTTCCCAAAGAGAATTCTATCAAAAGATGTAATAATTTAATAGAATGTGAATTTTCCATAAATTGAGTAGAGTCAGAATCCTTTCCAAGCTTCTGTGCTTTAGCTCTTCCTCAGTTAAGACTGTGTCTACCAAAGAAGCTGCTCACCATCTTTCCTTCACTGTAAATTGTTTTAGAATCATCAGCCATTCATTTTCTTTGTCCCCAGTCTCAGGATGGACTAAACCCTTTCTTAACTTTAGCCTGCCCGTCCCTCACATTTCACTCACCCTTTAAAAAATAATTATTAATCTTATTGCTACTGAAGCTGCCAATCATCTGCATGAAGGCTGTACTGATTGCTTCGGCTTCCTCAAATCCCAGTCACTAGCAGATGCCTCACAATTAAGGTTCTTTCCCCACAATTTCTTTGACACTGTTACCTTTGATTTATGCTCTCAGTCAACTGGCCTACATAAAACCTGAAATAAAATGTGTCTTTAACTTCTCTGCTCCTGCCATAAATGGAATTTTTCTACTATTATTATGTCCTCTAATTATTTGTTAATTATATATTGCAACACTTTACTGATTTTTTTGTTTGTTTGTTTCAGTTAGTTTTGTCATTGATTTCCTAGGATACTTAAGGCTATCAAGTCTTCTGCAAAAAAGTCTCCCCTTTCCTTTACCAATTCTTATTCCTCCAATTGATTTATCTTGATTATATTGTCTACTACCTTTAGTGCCACATTTGAAAAAAGCATCTTTTTGCTTTATTCCTAACACTAGGGCAACTTTTCCAGTGTTTTTCCACCAAGTATGATACTGACTTTCAGATTGGATCTGTAGTCTTTTCATTCTTTGTATACCTTCATTCCTATTAAAGAAATGTCAGTTAACTTCAGTTTTTTAAAAGTGTGTTAAATTTTGTCAGATATTTTCAGCACTCATGAAGATACTCATATGAGTAGTTCCATTAAAACTGATTAATACAGCATATGATATTAATGGATTTATCTTGAACTAACTTTGAGGGCTTGGAATGAATTCCACTTCATTATAGGGTATTACTTTGCTAATGTTGATTTTGTTTGAGAATATGTGTAGTATTTTCACATTTATGTTTACAAGTGATTTTTGTGCATAATTTTATTCTTTGTACTATCTCATTTAGATTTATTTATTTATTTATTTTTCTTGATGCTCAGGATCAAACGCAGGGCATCACATATGTGAAGCAAGTCCTCTATTGCTCTGCCCCACTCCCAACACAATCACACATTGATCTAAAGGTTAACCACACTGCAAAAAAGGAATTGAAGGGCTGGGAATGAGCTCAGTGATAGAATGTGTGCTTCACATGTAAGAAACTTTGAATTCAGTCATAAGCACACACACACACACACACACACACACACACACACAAAAGAAATTAGAAAGTTTTCTTCAAATTTAGTAGTTTGAAAATTTGTTGAGTATTGCAGCTGTATCATTTTAGAAAGGTTGGTTGAGTTTCCTTGTGAAATAACTGCGTCTTCTATTTAATTCCTTCTGCTACTTTTTTTCTATAGACACTGTTCGAGCTATTTAAGTTTCCTAAATTTAAAAAGATCCACTTCCTGACTTGCAATTCTCCTGAAACTGTTTATTTCACACAGGTTTTTAAATGTATTTGTACAGTGGTCTTAAAAGTCTCATTTAAAAATATTTCTTTCATTGAATCTTTTTCCTTTGTCAATTTTTTTGATTTTGTTTTTTGTTGTCTGAGACAGGGTCTCTCTATGCAGTTCAGACTGAACTTGAACTCACTGTGTAGTTCCGGCTCGCGTCAAACTCGGATGATCTTCTTGCTTCAACCTCCAGAGTGCTGAGATTACAGGTATGTGCCACCACGCCCAGCAGATGTCAATTCTTGATTTATTTGTGATTTATTACTTCTTCTTAAGTATGCTAGTGCTTGTGGGTTTTCTTGTTCATTTATGGTAAAAATCCAGATTTGCTTATGTAATTTGGCTACTATTTTTCTCTCTTTACCTCATTAACTTTTGCTTCGATCTTTAATATTTCATTTTAGCCTGTTGTTTCTTTTATTGTTCCTTTTTATAATTTATCATCAATTTGACCTGTAAAAGTATTTGGCACTGTAATTATCTTTTAATGACCACTCAGTGTTTCCTCATAATAATTAGGATAATGTAATGCTTTCATTATCATTAATCTTTGACAATGTATTGTCAACATATTTTTTTTTCTTTTCACTCAAAAGTACTTGATATCGCTCAAAGTTACTTCTTGAATTTCCAGGAGGAAGGACATTTTTGTGTCAATTACTTTTAATTTATTTCACTGCGATCATAGAATATTGCTTGTAGTATTTATACTTGATATAAAACTGAATAATGTCCTTTGTAAACTACTATATGATCATTTTCTGTAGTATTCTAGAGGCAGTTAATAAGAAGTTTTTGATCTTTATTATCAGAGTGTAGAGTGTGACATATATCTGTAAGGATTACTCTTTGTGTTGTTTTTTTATCTGGTTTGGTTTTCTATCTCCGTACTTACTTTTTGCTCATTGTCTTATACTGAGAGACCTGTAGTAGTCTCTGATAATCAGCACGTTTCTATGAGAAAGATGGTTACTGTTACTTGATGCAAAAATACTTATAAATGTAATATTTTCTTTGTGATTTGTGGCTTTTAAATTTTAAACATTATTTTCTTTGTTATATCTTTTTGGCTTGATTCATGTTATATCAGTTCATTTCTTTTACTTTCTTGTTGTTTACATCCATTGTAGCTTGTTCATCTTTTTATTTTTGACTTTTCTAGGTAACTTGACTTTTGATATGTCCCTTGATTGCATAATATGGTCAGGTCTTATTTTGTAAACCTCATTACAGCTTTTCTAAAAGGCAAATTGTACCCAATTACATTTCTTGATATAATTTGTATATTTGGTCTCAACTCTGTTATAATTTGTATAAGTATGAATATTAGGTGATATTTTCTATTTTTATTCTCTGTGAAATGTTTGCTCTTTAATCTTTAAGATTTTTGTTTATCTGTATATATGTATATGTAAGATAACTAAAATGTACGTACTGCTGAATGTATTAGTTGTTGAGAAAGAACAGTTAAAACTCATGATTAGATCAATTTTACATGTCTATATCTGTTAATGTAAACAACCATTTTGAAGATAACGATATGCAATATTGCAACCATTGTTAAGTTTCTATCATCCTGTTTTGTAAACCTATAATATTAATGTTGTGCATTTACTCTAGTCGTTTGTCTCTTTTGCTTTTTGTCTTTCTTATATGTGTCTTTTTTTTCTCTTAAATAAAAATTTAAAAAAGATTTTTGTTTTTGGTATTTGGGTTGGTTTTAATTTTTATTGTGATTACTGTTGTACATACATGTTTTTACTAGCTTTTATCTCCTGTTTATTATGTGATTTACCTGAGTCTATTGGCATTTTAACTCTAACCTACTATCTATGTAACAATGATACAATTTTACCATTTTGTTCTTCTTTCTAATATTTTTATTTGACTTTTTTTATCTGAAGAAGTCTTTGTATCCATACTGACAAGCCAAATTAAAAAAATGTTTAAAATATGGTAACAGCAATAAACAGAAGAAAAAGATCCCCACAGCCAGTATAAATATGAACAGAAGCTCAGGTTTCCCAAGTAATCACAAAGGTACAAATTAAAATATTATTTTTGCCTGTCACTAGCAATATGATATGCTGGCAAAAATGAGAAGAAAATGATGCTTTTATACATTTCTCTGACTAGTTTGCATCAATCTGATCATTTTATGAGTTTGTAGTATTATATCTCATGATCCAGCAATTCCACTATTTAAATTGTATTATAGAGAAACTGCCTTAGGGAACATATATAGGGATATTAAATTACTTTTTCCAGGAGTAAAAGCAAATGTAAGTGACCCAAATGTTCAACAATGAGTGTACAGAAGAATGTAATTATTTTTTGCATACCATAAAATTGTTTCTAGCATGAACTAGAGGTAGAATGTTTCCTCTATACTTGCTATCTTACTGTTGAGGCTTTTTAACCCGAACGATTTCATGTTCATCTAAAAGACCAGAGCTTTCCATCATTTTAAAAATGGTAGTAATTATATCAATTAATTCATACTTTTATTGTGAGAGTTAAAAATATAAAGCCATGAAAAATGTTTTAAAATATCTAGTACAAAGAAAATGTTCTATAATGGTGACTGTCATTATAACCTAAAACAAAAATAAAACTTCATAACTGTGAGTGAAAAAAGATTCAGAATACATTACTATTTATAGAAATCAAAATACATGCAAGGAATGACTAAATGCTTTTCATGAAGCCATATGGTCTTAGTCTGTGCTCTTACAATGAAACAACAGAGTAGGTAATTTGTAAACAGCAGAAAGTTATTTCTCAGAGTTCTGGAGGCTGTCGAGTCCAAAATCAAGGCAGATTTGGTATCTGAGCTACTCTCAGCTTTCGAGGTGAAGCCTTATTGCTGTGTCTTCATGGGGTAGAAGGGAAGAAGAAAATGAACTTACTTGCACAGCACAATGATAAAGACCCAACTCTCAGCCATGGGGGCTTTATCTTCATAGTTTAGTCATCTCCATTTAAGGTGCTACTTGTTTACTTGTTTGTACTAGCATCATTAGCAATTAAAATTCAACACGTGTGCCAGGCACAGTGATGCGTGTCTGTGATCTCTGCTCCCAGAGGCTGAGGCAGGAGGATTGCTGCAAGTTTGAAACCAGAGAGTTCAAGTGTCAAAACAAAACAGAACAACTTGACACATGTATTTTGGAAGACACATTCAGAAAATAACCCATAAGTATATGAAAATATGAAGAGTCTGGAAGACTACATGTTAAAATCCTAATGGTGCTGAGTTTGATGAATGTGATAAAGAATAGAAATGGGAGCTGTCAGCAAGGAACATTTGTTTTACCTTTTGTCTATTTTCTTAAAGAAAGAAAAACTGGAAGTAAATAATGTAACCTGTTGGGAGTATGTACTTCTAGTGGTACAATTGTAAATTGACCTTTGTAGTTCTAAAATTTTATCAGAATAAAAAAATTAAGAAGCATGCAAGGCTAGGACTAAGCCTTTGTTTACTCTGTGTTCTCCTACCTGGCCTCACTGGGAATCTCTGCAGCAAACAGGGAGATTCACTGAGGAGAAATTACTCTGTCATCAATCTCGAAGTCCCAGAGGACCCAGATCAGAAATTATAAAATGCATCTCAATAAAGATGTATCTAATGGTTAAAATTCAGACAGTTATAAATAACTTGGTTAAGAAAATAAATTCAAAATGAATCTGAGCATCCCTGTGAGCAGGAGGCCTTTTCATCTGAAGACTTTCACTCCTCCCACTCCTCCCACCTCCACAGCTCTCTCCTGCTTCCAATCTCTGTGTCTTAGACTCCTCGGTGGGACATCCCCAAATTCTTTCCCTGTTCCATTAGTTACCACTCTTGTCCACCCTTTTGACCTTCCATGAAGAGTTTGAAATCACTCAGAATGTGATGGCCTATTTCTAAGTATTTATTGCTACTGAATTTTGTACATTGGATTCTAGTCTATTTTTTTTTCTTTGTATAACTTTGATTCTTTTTTTTTTTTTTTTTTTAGTTAGTATTGGGGCATTGAACCCAAGACCATTATACTAAGCTACATCCCTCAACCCTTATTTATGTTTTATGTTGATATGGACTCTTTTATTTGGCTAAGTTGACCAGGATTGGCTCAAATTTACAATCCTCTTGCCTCTGCCTCCCAGAGTTTTGAGATTACAGACATGCACCACTATACCCAGCTGATTTTGGTTCTTTAATTCTTCATCAGATTAAATTTTAGGAGACAGTCAGAAACCTGATTTACACTTTGGATATTTTTCTGTTATGTTTATTTTATTTAAACCTTCAGATCAGAATTGATTTCACAAGCCAATAACAGGTCTTAATCAACAGTTTCAACTAAAGGATATGAGGAGGTAGTCACTTACAATGAGTAATTTCAGATAATAGGGAAATTACCTTTAATTCCAAATTTAATTTTTTTCTTAGAGATTCTGCAAAGTTGCTTATATTTAGCTTGAACTTTGAACTATCCCTTAGACATTTATATTGATGTATGAATTTGTCAGCAGTTTGGACCTCAATAACAGGAGACACAATTAAGGTAGAGTTTAGTAGAAATACTCCTCGAATTACAAGAGGCAGGAAAAGATTGAAAGGGAAGGACGCATGGGTGTATGGAGAGGGAGGTGTCCAAGGAATTATCTAATCTAGTCATCAAATAAAGAATTATCAGGATAAGTGTTACTGGTTTCTCAGATCTGTAAACTCACCACTCCCCCCAGAAACCAAGGGAGGTTTCATTTATGCAGAGGAAGCTTTGTGGGGAGAGAGGGGCCTCATATAGCCAGAGGCTATATAAGGTGTGCAAGGGTCTGTTATAGTAAGAAAGACAGGCATGAGGGAAACAATGAGACAACAGACAATTCCACTCTTGTTTTATACCCCCATGGCCCTCCGCTGCTCCTTCTCTTCCCTGTGCAAAGGAAACAAACTGACCTCCTGAGGCATATTCTGTCCCTTCCTCTGGGCTGAGGAGAGGATGGGGTGACAGCTACATGCCAGGCATGAAGAAGTTTGGAGACACAGCCTGTCTCTAAATGAAAAAAATTCTAACTTTTAAAGGTCCATTTGGATTTGTTGGTCACACTGGGAGAGCTGAGATATAGTAGATAGAAGCATCTTTTCTCTTCCCATTTTTTTGACACTCATCCCCTATTAAGACTTCTATGTGTGGTATCCCTGATCATTTTAAATACCACTACATAGACAGGAATTTATGAAGCATGTATAGTAATTATTCATGTGTTTCTTGATTCATAAAGATGGTGATTTTTGTCTCCTCTGTCACTCAGCTCTGGAAAATCTTGCCCAGTGCCTCTGGAAGGCTCCCACCACCTTGGCCTCCCCCTCTTCCTGCCTTGCTTACTTATACCATGTTGGTAGATATATTTAGGTTGCAAGAGGAGGGAGTTTTATTTTTTAAGGATTTTATTAGTACATGTTTATGACACACAATGAATATATTCATTGTAGGGAATTGGTACATACACATATCACATCTTGATGCTTTTTAGTTTCTATCCCTCTCTCCTCCCTCCATCCCTAGAGACCTTTCCCATCTTCACAAATCTCTATCCATTTCCTATCAGCTTTCTTTTATTTTGCTCTTTAAATTACATACTTTGGATTTCTCATGTAAGAAAAACTGTGCAACATTTAATCTAATCCCCTGCATCAAAGTGCTTAGCACACGTAAATACTCAGGTACACATTCCCTCCACCTTGAAAGAAACGCACAGTTCCTTTCACTGTGAAACAAAGCTTAGCTACGTGATCTCCAGGGGCCCTTGTCTATCACTTTGACAGATCCGAAGGGGCCTGAGGCACTTTGCTTTTCAAGAAAGCCCACATCTGTGCTGTTGCTGGCCTGAGATTACAGAGTTCAGACCTGAAGGGCCTGAGCACAATTTAGGGTCTAACCCTGCCCTAGCTGGATCAGCAGCAGTGTTGCGATAAAACAGAAAAGCTTCACGCAGTGCCTGCAGCAAGCAGGGAAAGGATTCCAGCCTCCACCTCACACATACTTGCTGCTGCTCTCCAGCCTGCTCTAAAGCTCTGGATTGGTCCAGCAAGACACAGAGGGCTGGAAAAGAGCCTCTATATATTGCTCAGTGGGAAAGACAGTCCCAGACAGTGTTGAGGTTTTCAAAGACCCGTTTTGCTCTTACGAAGTTTTGTTTAAAGCTAAGGAGCTAACCCACTTACCAAGATGTGCAAAGGACTTGCAGCCTTGCCCCACTCATGCCTGGAAAGGTGAGAATCACATTATTTTAGTTTAAAAGATGAGACTTGCTGAGTATTTACTTGAGGCAGGATGCCCAGAGATAATAGCAGCACTATGCTTTGTGTCTAAACTGAGGTCAACCAGGTGCACCTGATTACAGATGAGAATTTGCTTTTTATCTGTAAAAAGTACTGAGATTTTGGAAGATCCTAGCTGTGCAGGGGGTGGAATATTTCATACATTATTTAGTATCTAGAACATCATTTTCTCTATATATTGCTCAGTGGGAAAGACAGTCCCAGATAGTGTTGAGGTTTTCAAAGACCCGTTTTGCTGTTATGAAGTTTTGTTTAAAGCTAAGGAGCTAACCCACTTTTACCAATTCTACAAGTACTTATTCAGAGTAAAAAAATTATGGTGAAGAATGTGAATGCCAACACCAAACCATCTGCTTTGAATTCAGGCTCCATTACTTACTGTCTGTAAGCTTTGGCAATGTATTTATCTTTTCTGTATCTCAGTTTTCTTACCTCTGAAATGGAGACACTAAGAGTATCTACCTCATAGGCAAGTGATATTGTGTGTATGAAGCACTCAGAAAACAGTTGGACACTTAGGAGAGCTGTATAAATGATAACCTTTATTAATGAACAGGGACTGGGGAAGAAGTCAGGCTTGTAGTGAGGCAGAGATGATTTCTCATTGTTCTTTGTACCTTGATTTCTTTGTATTCAAGTAGGTGAGATGATGGACTGAAGAAAAGCCCTTGGACACAAGGGCTATTTGCTAGCTAACAGTCTTAGATGGAGCAATGTTCTGGAGGGAATCTTGAGTACTTGTACTGAGTAGAAGAACTAAAATGTTATTAGAAAATTTAACTCTACAACCCTACATGATGCAGAGAGGTAGGGATGTTTCTCCCCTTAAGAATGCATTTGAATAAATTTAGTTTGATCCACCATTATTTAAATAAATAAAAGTGATCCTTGTACAATCTAACTTTAACCCTAAAGGCATTTGTAGTATTTGCCTAAGAAGGCTGTATTATTTAGTGAACATAAATATGAATCTAGGACTTCTGTATTTGAAAAATTAAGCCTTTCTTTTGATAATTTTCACCTCAGATAAAATATCGAAATGATTTTTGAGAAGATAATAGCAGAGCACAGTAATCATTTGCAACAATGCTTTCTGGCAATTGAAAATGAAGTCTATGGGGACCAATTCTCTTCTGGCAAAAGCACAAATTATTTAAACAGTGACAGATAAAAGAAGGTAGGGACAGTCAAGCTGTAGTAACTAGATTGCAACTAGGGGATCCATATTGACTGTTGGACCATCCCTGGGGAGGAGGAAGGGTTGTAATGCTAGATCCTGCTGATTGCTATCCCTCCCTCTCACTTACTCTACCAAAAGCCTGAGAAATGGCAGGGTCATTTCTTTTTCTATTTTTGTAATTGCAAAAATTGCAATTTGACTTTCTCACAACGTTAACAAATGTCTTTAGCCTATTTATTATTGAAAATTGCTGTATACTCTTATTACCTCATTGATTGATGAATGGTTGACTCCAGGGTGTTTGTAAAACCAGTCTTCCAGGAATTTTGGGATCCTATGACACATTGCTTTGCATTTTATAAGTAATCAATACATGTCTGTTAAGAATTTTGACGTTGTTACTAATTTTACCCCCTACATATTCTTGTAAATATGCATAATGTTTAACAAAACATATGGATGGAATATTTTAAAAATTATTTCTCATACTGTTTTATATATCTTTTACTATCAGCAGTAAAACTGATGCACTTTGTGAATCTGTACTTGTGTGTGTGTGTGTGCATGCTGGAGTTCAAACCTAGGGCTTCATGAATGCTGTGCAAGCACTCCAACACTGAGCCATCTCCATCTCTACATTTTGTGATATTTTTTTTGTACTGGGGATTGAACTCACTACCTTGTGCTTGCCAGACAGGCACTTGTGCAGCTGAGTTAAATCCCTGGCCCTTGTGAATCTTTTAATACACAGAAAATTCTTATGCTCCCATATAACAATGTTCGTGCAGAATATCAAAGAGTAGTTAAGAGACAAGGTCTTTTTTTTTAGTAGACTGAATGTTTTAATTTACTGGAATGTGTAGAACACTGCAATTATTACATTCCATTGTATGTTTTTTTAAACAATCTGTGACCATTATAATAATAATACACTCATTACAATGTTGCCTGAGAGGAGTGTTCTGATGAGTGGAATTGTAGAGTTGTGGAGCTCTTAGCACTCACCTGTGGAAAGGAGCAGAGACTGTCCATTCTAAGGGACAGTGAGACTTGGATAAATGCTCTCAAACTTTCCTCTCATGGCTCTTCACTGCCTCTTATCCCCTGATCCACATAGCCTCCCATCTTTCCACTTCTTTTCTCTAAGCAACGAGAGGAGTGTGGATATGTCTCAGTGCTTCAAGGGACAAAGAGAATCCATTTAAAATAAATTCAGGCAACAAGTATGCATTAAATGGAAAGCTCAACCAAGAGTTAAATAATAACATATACATTGCATTGGAAACAGAATACAGATCAAACTGATCTGATCAACACAGTCATTCATCGTAGTGCAGAGTGTACTGTTTCAGAGTAAGGAACTGGTTTGGTTTTGTCATTATCTAAAAGTGTTTCATGGAGAGAGAAATTCTCCTCACTGTTCCAGAACTCTGTTTTCTAATTTAATTGGTGAAAGTTGGGTTAATGGTTTTATCCTGTTCTTTCTAGTTTCAATATACTAAAACTGAAGTGATTTATACTTGGATTTGGTGACTGGTGAAAGATACAGTTTTCAAACCTGTGCATGTGACTTAGATATATGGATGAAGGAACTAGTGCCAGTTCACAAGAAAATTTCAGCCCAATTAGGGAGGTAAATGAGAAAAAAATAATACTCAATGATGTGATCCAGTATGAAGGAGTAAAATTATGGAATACCAAGAAACACAAAAGTAGGTGGTATGGGTAGGGTAGGGGTTAATTAAGTTTTGGGAGTCAGGGAAGCCTTTGTGAGAAGTTATGGGTAGGACTCAGTCTTCAAAGAAGAGGTATCAAGGTCTAGCTAGAAAGGGGAGAGAAAAGGAAAGCTTCTGTTTCCAAAGGGATAGAGTTATGTGTGCACACATGAAGACGAGCGGGCCCAGTAAGTTTGGTTGATGTGACATCTTTGTACAGCCCATTTTAATACTCAGAGGTAGGCAAAAGGAAAACCTCTCAGTCTTTGACTGAAGTTGGCCACAGCCTCTTGGGGAGCACATCTTGCATATGGTTCCATGGTGCTACAGTGTGGAAGTGGTTTGTCCTCCAAAGATGCATTTGTTGGATGCTTAGTCCCCTCTCAGTGTGGTCATATAGAGATAGTGTTGAACCTTTCAGAGATGGGACTGAGATAGTTTTCTATCATTCTATTAAATACTTGAGATAATCAACTTGTGAAAAGTAAAGGCTTCTTTTGACTCAGAGTTTTTGGAGGTTGCAATCCTTGACTGATTGCCTCCCTTGCTTTTGGGCCTATTACAAGGCAACACATCATGATGGGAGTGCATAGCACAGAAAAACTGCTTACCTCATTACCAGGGAACAAAGAGAAAGATGAAAAGGCCAGAGTCTCACAAACTTTCCAGCTGTACCCCCAATGACCTAAAGACCTCTCAACAGTTTCTATCTTCTAAATCTTCCACCACCTCTCAACAGCACCACCCTGGGAGTAAGACTTTAACACTGGGCCTTTGAGGACTTTTCAAAACCTAAGCTATAGCAGGAACCTAGTATAAGTTTGTTATGGGCCCCTCCCATTGTTCTGACTTCCTGTCTCTCCATGTGGTCTTTCCATTTTTGCAAGTGCTCCTGCCATATACCATCTGCCCTGAGTTCCACACCAGACCTGAGCTGAACTGTTTTCCTCCATAACTGTAGCATCCACAGCTGTGAACATCCAGAACTGTGAACTCTTTTCTTTGTAGGGTTCTTGGTCTCAGGTATTTTGTTATAATAATAGAAAGTTGACTAATACACCTGGGAACTTCTCAAATGTCCATCCATTCTTGACTTTGAAGATCGAAAAGATTTGCAAAGCTTATTTTCATTGTTTGTCTAAAATAATTAAGTTTCAAAAAGATAATCTTTATTTGGCATGGGCACCTAATAAATATTTTGTTGATGGAATGCATAAATGAATACACAACAACTAGAGACAGGGCTTCTCCCTGAGAAGCATGGTGTTTTCTTGGTTTTCCACACAGAATGGGGGAAAAAGCATCAGCAGTGATACATTAGGGTACAATGAGAGAAAAGACTATGCTGCTAAATAAAGAGAGGTTCTGGCTGGGGGATGAGGAGGAGTGGGAATTGGGAGGAGAATGAAGATGAAAGAAAACTTCATGCATTTTTATAATTCTATCAGGAAAATCTTGTTATAGAAGTGACTCTTGTTTCTAATGATGGCATGCCTTTGGCTAAGGGTGAACTTTAGAAAATTGTGCAACTTTGAACTATTTTTATAGAGTTACTGTCACAGATTTTTAAATTAATTCCGTTCTGTATTCTAACCAGTTGCTTCTTTCTAATCTTTCTTTGACATAGTCTAAGCTATGTTGAACACTAGCTATTGCTATAAACTACTTCTGTATTCTAGAAATTTAAATTATGAAGATCCCTAAAAGGTTGTCTAATTTGTTTTTGTTTCTCTAGCAAGAGCTACACACTATTATGAGATAGATGATATCTAGAAAGAAAGTTTATTTATGTTTCTGGGGCCAAGGTTAATGGTTTCTGTCTGTCTTGACCAGAAAGCAAAGGAGTTAAGCTTTAATTAATTCTGTCAAGATCAATCATTCTTAACAAGAAGCAGGATATGTCTGTAAACCAGAAGATAACAGGTGCCTATCTCCTTCTGGCTTTAAAGTTTCAGCCAGCTCTCAGATAACATTGGGTCTGTATAGATTTTTAAAGACTGAGTCCCACAAAAGATGTACAAGACAGTGCAAGTGAAAAAGTTACTCCGAAGATTGCAGGTTTTAGGAATGTAGGAGAAAACACAGACGAGGGAAGGACGTGAATTTACAATCAACGCCCTGCCTTAACATTAGCACTTGAGCTGTGAGGTGGAAAGGTAGAAATAACAGTGGTCAGAGCTCCACCTATATTACTTCTTAGCTGGTTGAACTTGCTGTGGAAACTTTCTCAGCTTTTTTGCTCATCTCTAAGTACTTATTTATTGGGAATATGTGTTTACAATAAATAAAATCATATTATGTAAAGCAACTAGTTTTCGTAGGTGGACCTCTAAATAATTTCCTTTAATCTTTCTTTCTTTTATTATAGATAGTGAGGGAAACATCATTTAAGTCAGTCAATTATGTGCCAAAACCTTTGATAAAATTTTTCATTTTATTCATCCATATCTATCTTTTATTTATTTATTTATTTATTTGCGGCACCAGGGATCAAACTCACAACCTCACATCTTCCAGACAGGCACTTGAGCCACTGAGTCAAACTCCTGGCCCTCTCTTTTTTAAATAATAAAAATGAATTTATAAGATAGCACATTATTTTACATTTCATCCATAATTCTTTTAGTCCTTTTCTTTTTAAAAAGCTTACTCTTTTTTTTACAAAGCATTAGAAAATTCATTGAAAACCAGGATTCATACTCAAAAATTAAAAATAACTCTTTAATATTAGTAAAAATTCAGTTAACACCTAAATGTTCTCAATAGTCTTTTTCAGTTCCTTTGTTTGAATCAATATCTAAGAAGTTTCCCACCCTGAAATTCAATGAAAATTCCTTAAATCTCTCTTAGTCCATAGCTTCCTATCTATGTTTCTGTCTGTCTTTGTCTCTATCTCTGTATCTGCTCCCCCTGCTCTATTTGTAGAGCACAGTATTTTTAGATACAAGTATAGGCAGCTATAGAATACATGGAAAAGACACTGAATGGGGAATCCAGGTGTCGTGAATTGTAACCTTGACTTCTACTAACTACTGTAGCCGAAAGTGAATCACAAGCCACCCTCTCTGGGCATCCTGCTTTGTTTGAAATATAAGGCCTGAACCAGTTCTATGGTTCTGTACACTCCTAATCCTTTTCTCCTATTATGAAATTGCTTTAGGGAAAAAGATTTCATTCTAATTTGGCATTTCACTCAAGTCACAGGAAAGCCAGAGAATAATCTTCTGGATATAGTTTAAAATGTGCAATTTACTTCCTAATAGTTTTTATTTCAATGGATTCAATTAAAAACCTCATAGTTCTTTAAAAGACTTGTGACAATTAAAAAGTAAAAAACCTCCCAGAGTATGGAGAAAAGTGTGTAGAGACAGTAGAAAGTGATTCTTTTTATTTTGGTGAGGTCCATGAAGGAAAAAGATGGGCTCAGCTTGCACAATGTGAAGGTGAATTAAGAGTCTAACCATCTGTGACTGTAACAGTCTATGATTCTTGAACTTCATAGCTAACTTTGTTCTCTTTAAGAATGTAAAAACCTTGAGGAGGGAAAGGTAAACCAAGGATGCAGCCACTTCTAATTTTGGGGGTGCATCATCACTGACTACATGCATCCTCTGTCACAGTTTTCCCCAGTCCAGAGGAAGCGTGGCTCACTTGTGTCCTTCTGAGAGCTGCCTGCAGAGGGACTTGTGTGGTTTACTCATGAAAGAGTTTCCATCCCTGAGACTGAGATGGGAAGGGTGAGTCAGGGTTCCTGGGCTTTTACATAATTAATCAACTTCCATTTACTGACTGGTTAGATTATGGGGTGCTGACAATTCTTGGAAGTTGCATGAAATCAGCTCTTGACTGCATGAATCCATGTCAAATGTGTATCTGCACAGCAAGTGCTATTTTAAAATAGAGTGAAGACACTATTTCACCCGAGACCAGACATTAGAAATTGGATCTTTCTTGGAATCTGTAGGTTAGGTCTACCTAGTTATGAGAAGCCGTATAATCAACACAGATAATGTATATGTGTCTTTGGGCTTATGTACCCTGACCATACAGCTCCTGGAAAGTTTCAGTAGGATATTCCTTAGCAAAGTATTCTATTCAGTTGCCATATTCAGGTAATGCAAATTAACTTTTTTTTCCTCTTTCAAATGAGAAAAATGTCAGTGTTTAAATGATACAGCAACTTTTGAATACTTTGAACAGTAGATACTTGATGGATATATTGGGTTCATGAATAGCAAATGAGGCTAAGGCCATTATTTTATATTCTCCTTGTCTTCTTCCTACTTTCCTAGACATGGCTCAAAACAGCAGCTAACCCATTTGGACAGTTTCTCACTTAAATTCTAAAAGCTCTCTACCAGAAAAAGATGTTTAGAACTATCACATTAGAGTCAGAAGAGGACATGCAGCATGAAGTCAAGTACTTGTAAAAATGTGAAGTACTCTACTCTGCCAGTGTTTATTATTAGTAAAGTGTAGGGAACTATTTTGGTCAAGCTATTACTTTTCTTGTGCAGAACATCTGTTTCTTGATGAGGCACTTGTCTATGGGATTCAAGGAGTTTAGAAAGAATCAAGATGTTCCATAAAGAATGTAGCTTCCTGTATTTTGGTAACTTATTTTAAGTGGTAGTTTGCAAAAGATACTTAGGTCAATGGGAGTGTGGGACCAAATGCCATGTTTACTTTGGGGATTTTCTCAGGAGGTTTGGTAGTCTGATATGTTCTGATTATAAATTTCCAGAATGTTAGTCTTGTTTCTGAACACCACAGGTTCAAAACAAGTATGTCACTTAAATATATATGGTCAAATCCCATAGGCTAAGGGTTCAATCCCATAAATCACTCTTAACTTCCAATGTTAATTATCAAGGCAGCTATAATTAGGGGCTTACCACAACTCTCTTCTAGGATTCAATAATTTTATACAGTGAATCATAAACTCAGGGAAACATTTACTATTTATTCTAAAGATTATTACAAAGCATAAAGATGAACAACCAGGTAAAGAGTAACATAGACCAAGCCATAAGTGAAGGTGCATTGTTCTTTCATGACCTCTCTGGGCACATCATCTTTCTAGCACCATGATGTGCACCAATTCACCTACCTAGAAATTCTCTGAACCCTGAACTTTAGAGATTTTTATGTAGGCATCATTGTGTGTTTTCTGTTACTATAACAAATGACTGAGAATAAACTTATAAAGATAAAAATATTTGGTCATGGTTTTGGAGGTTTCAGCTCATGATCAGTTGGCTCCATTGGTTTTGAATTGTGGTGTGGCAGTACAAGATGGCAGGAAATAAGCAGCAGAGCAAAGCTGTTCACTTCATGGCTGGGATGAAAGAGAGAGAGGAAGATGAGAAGACCAGTGTCTCACAATCCTCTTACAAGGCATGCTCACAATGACCCAAAACTTCCCGCTAGGACACACCTTCTAAAGGTTCCACCACCTCCCAATAGTGCCATGAGTTGAAGACCAAGACTTTAATACATGGGTCTTTGAGACATTTTAGATCCAAACTATAGCAATCATAGCAATCATGTGGGGAATGGTTGATTATTGACTCAATCTCCAGCCCTCTCTCTTCCCCAAAAGATGGAAAATGGGCCAGAAAGTTTCAAGTTTCTATCCAGGGCTTGGTCTTTCTGGTGACTATCTAGGACTCACCTTATTAAAACAAAATATACTCCTATTGCAGAAATTCTGAAAGATTTAGAAACTTTGAGTCAAAAGCCAGGCTCAAAAGTCAAATATTAGAACCTCTTTATTGCCTCAAATACATACAGGTTAAGAACTAGAGACAGAGTCTAAATAGGTGTTTCTTATTATGCCACAGTATATCCTCTGGTCTCTGGATATGAATTCTTTTTAGGAAAACAATTACAAAAGTTAAAAGATATTGATGCAATATTAGGATCCTATTTAATCTTTAGTATTAGTTCAGTCTGTCACTATGTGGTATGAAAATGTCTTCTAGGGAGACAATGTTCAGGGTTGAAGTCTCCCCATAGTAGAAGAGGTCTCAACAACATATGGCCTCACCCTTTCCCACATCTGTTGCATAGCTGAGATAAGACATAATACCATCTCTTTCTCTGGGAGTCTTTCAAAATATTAACATGATATTAGATTTTCTTCATTTCATATTCATTTATTCATTTTGTTATGTCAGCTTCTATTCCTCTTGTCATTTATACCTAGTTTTACACCTTGAAAAGGTATGATGAGTTTGTCTACTGTGCTGGTCTTAACAGCAGGCAGCATTGCTAGCCCAGCAAGTGTCTTCTCCTTGGCCCACTCCCATTTATACAGGGACGCACTGCCTAGGTGCAGAAAGAGTGGGTTATTGTTACCTCTGCACAACATAGCTATGTTCACTGTTGTACCGTTTTTCTAGACAGGATGAAGGCACAGTCCTCACCATGCCTTTAAGCATCATCTCTGCTCCCAACACTTATAGTTATACCTTAAGTGAAGTGTGTTCCTTGGTCTGAAGAAATGACAGCTGACCATCTAAATTTCCCTCCAGTTCTTTGATAGAACTCTAAGCATTCACGCTAATACCTTGTCAGCAAAGCCTAGTCTACAATCAGTATCTAGGAAGGTCCATTTATGTTCCAAGACTACTGGCACCAGAATTGCTTGCCAGGTATGTTCAGAGCCTTCCCACTAGGGAATCTGGCCCATCACCATTGACAGTCTCTGTCTAACAAACAGAACAGTTTTACAGGCTTTTTTGTGTCTTGGAATATGCAAGAGGAATATTTCTAGAATCAACCCATCTCTACACTGCTGCAGCCCTATTTATCTATTTATTTATGTAGTACCAGGGATTGAGCTCACAACCTCACACCTGCCAAGCAGGCACTTAGGCCACCAAGCTAAATCCCCAGCCCTATTTTTTGAGACAGGGTTTCACTATGCAGTTCAGGCTGACCTTGAACTCACTTTGTAGGTCAGGCTGGTCTCAAACTCACAATGATCCTCCTGCCTCAGCCTCCTGAGTGCTGGAATTAAAGACTTGCACCACCATGCCCAGCTTGCAACCCCTTTTATATCTGCCCATTTTATATATTCAGATTGCTAGCACATAGAGCACACAGGAGTATTGCTTGCAGTTTCCAATTACCTTCAAAATCTGGAAGGGTGTTCTTCTGATGACTTCAACAGGTTCTACTTTAATGTACCCTTCCAACTCCCATAGATCTATGCCCCATATGGGCATCGCTTTGCTTGGCCAGATTTCCATTGCCTTTCTGTCTCACCATATGGCCAGGCCATTGGCACCTACTCATGAGTCAGTAAGAACCAAAGCAAATAGGCTTTTTTCATTGTTCAGTATTTCCATTGCTAGGAAAACAGCATGCAATTCAACCCACTGGGCTCATTTGTTTTCCCTTTTTCAATTAGAGTGACATCCTTCCAACAGGATGTTGTCCATTCATCTTGGAACTGCTGTGCGTGAACCAAGATTGTTTTGCCAGACAGCTGAGTGGATTTGCAGGGCCCTGTCCAAGTGATGATAGAATCTGGCAGCTCCTCCACAGCTCTAGAATCAGGTCTTTAGCAAAAGAAGTTCCTTTCTTCTGTTTCCCGATTATATTCTCAAGGTAGCATAATCCTGTGTAACTTATCTGTATTTCCTTGTGGAACACTTCTGGGCACTTTTACTCCAATTAGGATGTTTCTCTGACATGATAAAGGTATTGTATTTTAGGTTTCAGGATTGTTTTATGTTCCAGGTCATACAGGCAGCTTTAGTTAATGTCCAACAGTAAATTAAGAATTGCCTCTTAAGTGACAGTTGCCTAGCCCCAAAGTCCTATAATCATTGTTGGGAGCTGCACGCAGGGCCTTGCCATAGGCCTCACTCTGTGCTCTGCATGGGATATCAAATGGAGAATTTGTCCACCCTATCACTCTAGCCCCTATGCTGTGTGGGCTTAGGCTATCTTACTGGTTTCCATATTGCATGTTCAACTAGCATTGTTCAGTGTTCACATAAAGTCTGCCTAAGCATGCCAATTTGGTAGTCCTATCAATCTTCATATTTTACATTCTCAGGATAACTGAAGTGAGTTAGGACTTCACCAAAATGTTCTGGCATCACATTGCATGGGGCTCCCATATCATGGAGTCATGGAAATTTTCTGATCACTTTACCCACTCATATCCAAAAGCCTTTGGGTCCCCCATAAGGATTTGATTACAGGGACTCCAGATCTGTTGTGGAATTTTGTCTTGATTGAGTAATTTGACTTTGCTTCAAGCAATTGATTGTCAGGTTTCTCATTATATTCACTATCTCCCAGTTTTGAGCATTTCTCCAAAATGGGGAAAAGAGAAGAAATTTGTTTGGGGCCTTTTAATGTTAGAGGATCAATAGGGCTCCCTTTGGTAAACACACCCCTTGATAGTGTTATATTGAGACCCTTGTTTTAACCCTATCAATTTCTATTTTCTTTCCTCCTATTTCTTCATACTCATCTAAAATCTCACCTTCTTTGGATGAGTACCATGACACATCTCCTCTTTTCTCTTTGTTTTGCACCATCAGTGTTTCTCTTGTATCTCTTGTTCCTCTCTCTCTCTCTCTCAGGACATGGTCATATTGTGTAGTCCAGGCTATCCTTGAACTCACTATGTAGTTCAGGCTGGCCTCCAACTCTTGGAAATCCTCTTGCCTCTGCCTCTCAAGTGCTGAAATTTCATCATTTTTCTCAATGAACTTTTAAAAATATTTCTACCTTGTTAAGAAGAGTTCCTTGACTCACCCCTCTGCCTTTTTCTATCCCCTTGTTAATCTACAGTTATTATTAACATCTCTTAGATCCATGAGAAAACAGTACATTTGATAAGGCTTCCAAAATTATTGCTATATTTCACAGCAGTAAGGTAATATGAGGAAACCCTTCTTCACAGCATTTGCCCTGCCATGTTAACAGGCATACTGAGTGGATGAATATCCTGATTATTACAAGATCAGTCCCACAGTGCTTGCACACTATGAACATCAGATGTTTACTTTGAATATTCCACTTAGCATTTATATGGGAAAAGAGAGAATGCCTCATTTCAAAACAAGCAGACCTAACAGTAGTTTTTTTTTCCAGTCCCATAGATTGGGCATTCCCATAACAATGATCCATTCACTGCATCAGTTCTTACCTTGCTGTTGGACACTGAATGAAGCTTCCATTACGGTGCAGAACATAAAATAATCTTGAAACCTCCTAGACCAATCTGTCTGGGTCATGAATAGCCTTGATTGTTCCATAGTAGATGTGGGTCCTGTATCAATCTAGAATTCATTTTAGTAAAGGTTCTTTAGGAAGTGGATTATGCCAATGTACAAAATAAGGTAACTCCTTCTCATTATATCCCCTGGTTTCAATAGTTTCTTGGTTTTACTGTTCTGTCTACCACCTATCTTCTTGATAATGAGAGCCCTAGTGGTAGTTTCTGTTTTCCTGGACAGTTTTGTTTGTTTGTTTGTTTTTTGTTTTTGTTTTTGTTTTTTGCAAGCAGCTCCCAGACCAGTAGTTAAACTCAGATGGATGCTAATCTGAGTTTATCTATCATAGTCTGACCCAAGACTTTCTTTCATTTTGGCTAAAATAGATGCTAATGCCCAAGGGACCATAGGTTTATTACACTTATTATTTTTTGCATTCCCTTACATAAGTGAAACAACTCTTTAGGAATTGAGTTTACCACCATTTCTAAACTCTATTGTTATCTCTGACTTTTAACAATTTCAGTTTTATACCATGGTGGATGACTAGGAAGCCATATGCTTCCTCTTTTAGCTGAAAGCACTAAAAAAACAAATCTAACTTGAGATTTTCTCAAAATTTTCATCTGAGTTTCAAAAAATTTTAATTTTAAAGCTTTCTGTGTTCCAGACCCACTAACCATATTTCCACTTTTGTCTTCTGGGTTCAGACAAGGGCCCTGATATTTGCACTCATGGTGAAATGTGAGCCCAGATAATTGGACTGCAACTGAGGGAAGCAAATATACAATGTCATCAATCACTCATGGGATACAATTTATTAAATAGATAGTGACTTAACAAGATGAAATAGTAAAGAAAGCTAAAGTTGATAGGTAATTGTCATAGTCTAAGAATGAATGCCCAGCATTATTTTGATAACAGGTTGATCCAGGAGGCAGGCAATAAGTCTATTCAATTGAATTAATGAATTCTGCTCCTTATACAAGATTTTCCCCCCGCTTAAGATAACTGGCTTAGAATGGCAGGCTGAGTGGCAGTTCAGGGTAACAGACCAACTCCATCTTTTATAGAGAAAACACGTCTAAACTGTCTTGGTGATGTGACCTTGGACAAATAGAGTTGGAATTTATGAAGGACCTCTGAGATTCCATATCACCTTTATTTTATCTGATGAACTTTGTTTATGAATTTTTGTTATGTATGTATAATTCTATATCTTTACTTTTAAAATATGTACTCTTTCTTACTACCATATTTCAAAAGATTTTGATGACTACACCACAATATTTAAGAAGAAATTATGTAATTAATGCTTGATATATGCATGTACAAAAATGTCACAAAGAAGACCACTGATTTTTACAACTATATGTTAATAATTATAATGAAAAGAAGAAATTACTATTTTCCCATTTCTATTGAAAAGTAACATAAAACTGCCAACTATATTCTCTGGACAATAATAAACAAGAGGTATTGCATAAAAATTATGAGCCCAGATACTTAAATGACATTGAACTTGAGTCCTACCACTGTCATTTACTGGGTGAATTTGGGGAAACCAACTAACTTCCCAGTTTCTCATCCTTCAGGAGGAGGAAACAGTTATCCTTCCCTCATAAGACTGCTGTGAGCAGTAACAAGGGTGTGTAATTCGTTGAGAATCATATGGTTTTCCTTCATTCATCCTTTCCCCTGGGGATGATCATTCCAGAAAAACCACATCTCAGAATGGGTCTAGAGCAGGGAGTTGGAAGGACTCAGAACTACCTTCGTTGTTTCAAAGCACTAAACAGAAGGTATGAGAATGTGGCTTGAAGGAAAGAACCGTGGCAAGAAATAGTGGAAAGGAAAAATGACCACAGAATGGCAGGAGAAAAGAGAGAAAGGAGGATCACAGGTAACCCAGCTGAGCCTGGGGTTGAGAAGTAATGTGGCTACACCTCAAGAGGCTGTGGTATGAGGATCACAAGCTTAAGGCCAGCCTAGGCAAATTAGTTACTTAGACTCTGTCATAAAACAAAACACAAAAGGGCTAATGGATGCAGCTCAGTGTGAAAGTCCCCGGTTAAACCCTCAGTTACAAAAAGAAAAGAAAAGAAAAGAAAAGAAAAAGGAACAATGGGATTACTGACAGAATGTGGTTGCCTCTCTTTAGGAGTAGACCATGAAATTTTGATCTCTTTTAGCAATTTTTAAATAATATCAAGTCAGAACCCTGACCTTCCTGGACAATGTTATAGTTGCTAAGTTGGTGCTTATGTAGTTATTAATAAGATTTTTAAAAGCAGCTGTGCCTTCCATAAATAAGACTTCAGAGAGTAATTCAGATATGGGATATAACACAAAATACTATATGTAAGAAATAAAACACTCGAGACCATACTCATAAGTAAAATAAATCAGACTCGTGTAAAAATTGTATTATCTCACTAGTGTGAGAAACTGAACAAGTAAACAGGGTCTGAAATGTACAATAGATATTGTGAATTGGGAAGAAATTGTTCAAAAGAAAAAAACAACTGTGATAGAGGAAAGAAAGAAAGGGAAAAAGAAAACTTGCATATGTATACACAAGATAGTTAAGATATACAGCTAACTTCTCTCTATTCCTTAAAAAGAATGTTTGGTGCTAATATTGTTTAGACAAGATACCATGCCTGTGTCCTGTACTCTGAATAACTACCAGAAAGACAA
Source organism: Dasyprocta punctata (assembly GCA_004363535.1). Lineage (NCBI taxonomy): Eukaryota > Metazoa > Chordata > Mammalia > Rodentia > Dasyproctidae > Dasyprocta > Dasyprocta punctata. The sequence continues at coordinate 84,550 of RJWM01004697.1, forward strand.
CAGTACATTCTGTATCAACTACTGTAACTATTCTAGTAACCTGTTTTGTAATTTGGTATCATTGTTAGTTTATCTTTTTTGTCCCTAAAATAAAATTTAAAAAAAGAGCCCAATAGGACACAGAGTTTGCCCTGAGCTTTAGGTCTAGAACAGAAAGCTTAGTACTAAAACAAAAAGGTAGTCCAGGGGAAGGAAATTAAAGAGCTAAAGGCTGAAAAGCAGACCATCCAGCAAAGATGAAAATGACTAAGGTTACCTGTGAACTGAAAATAGAAGAGTGGAATGCAGATGACCAGAGAACAGTCTGACTACTTTTAAGTCTCCTTTCTTTATATCGTTAGCCAGATTTAAGGAGCAAAAGCTAAGCAAGGGTAAATTACTTTCCTATTGCTGCTGTAACAATTGCTATGAATTTTGAAACAATATAAATTCATTCTCATATACCTCCGGAGATCAGAAGCATAACATGGGTTCCCAGGGGTGCATTCTTTCTGCAGGTTCTGTGAGATTATTTCCTGACCTTTTCTAATATATGGAAGCCCTGTACATTCTTTGCTTCAAAGTTCCATCCTCAAAGTCATCCTCAAAGTCAGCAGTGCAGTGTTTTCTAATCTGTTTTCATTGTCTCATCACTTTAAGTCTCTGATCACTCTGCTTCTTCTTATAATGATCCTCATGATTACAATAGGCCTGCAGAAAAAAATCCAGGATACTCTCCCAATATCAAGATCCTTAATTGTATTCCACCTGCCAAGTCCCTTCTGCCACACAGTTCCACATGTGTACCAAGGATTAAGATAGGGTATCTTTGGAGTGTCATGATTCAATCTACTAAAGAGGAAGACATGAGAATGTAACTTTTGTCATGTGACTTGTTCTCCTCTCTCCTTCTGTGCCCTTTGCTATCCTTTCTAGCTGTTCTGCATTTTAAGTGGAAAGTTTTCAGGGGTGGGCCATGTCCTACCAATGTCTAACTAGTCACATTTCCACTTAGAGGACATTGTTTTTTCCTTCTCTTTTTCTGTAGGATGTTTCTTTTGGCCATGCTTCTTCAAGTTCTCAGGTCTTTTTTTCTTGGCATGCTTTACATCTGACAGTCTTCTGTCAGTTGTGACTTGCATTTGCAACACAAAATGACATCTGCATTTGGTTAAAATGGTTCATTTCTCCAGTTTAGAGAAGGGTACTCAGTCCAAAGACTGATATAATACATATACATATTTATTAAAATCTTGGCACCCCTCTCACGACAAGTAGGTGATCATCTGCATGATTCCTGGACTGTGGTGTTCTTGCGCTAACCTCAGATTTCTAACTTAGTAATTCCTGTCCCAGAAAACACACAATTTGGGAAATTTCCTATTCTTCATTCTTTGATATGGGACAGAGAACATTTTGTTCGGCTAGGAGGCAAGTGAGCGAGTGTTCTAAGAATACTGGGGAGAAATTTCCAGGACTATAGCACTGTAATATATGCATGAAACTTGAAAGCTCCCTTGAAATTTTTAAGAACTATGAACTTCTATAGTAAACTTGGGAAGAATCCCTGCATAGCTGGGAGAAAGACAGGTGAGGGCTCTGGAATCCAAACTGTTACCCACTTCTTCTGGAGTGCAAGGTTTTCATCAAGCCATACATTCCCCAATATCAACATATCTGGAAAACTTTTTCTAATTCTTTCTCAAAGAGAAGCTATTCTTCCATTCTTTGAACTCTCCTAGAACCTTTTAAAAACTTTCCTTGTTAATATCAATTTTCACCCTGTTTTGTTTTCAGACTCAACTTTGATAGGGTATTTGATATTATTTAATTTAATTCTTTTTATAATCCTGTAAGGCAGTTATGGTCAACATCACTATTTTACCAATGAATAAATTAAATGTCTGGTCCAAGGTCAGACAATATATTCCATACTCCTAAATTCAAACACAGGTGTTCTAATTCCAACTCAAGGACTGTTTCTACAATGTCATAGCTGCATCTCAGTAAAACTCTCTATACTCATCTTCTTTGCAAAATGAAAGCTACTTGTTGTCAGGAATAGTTTGTTATTAATTTTCTAAAACATCCCTGTAGTATCTAGAGTACAGCATGACAAATAGCGGTTGCTCTAGTAAAATCTTACAAGTAGATCAGTGCAGAAATGAATACATGAATAATAACTAAATAGTTCTTTAGAAAAGAATTCTTGAGAATAATAAGCTGTTGTTACAGGAACCATTTGAAATTCATATAATACTATGTTATGGAAACATTGCTCTTATTCCTCATTGTACTATCATTATTTTGCTCAACAAATTAACAAAATAGCAAAGATGAATGGTGACAAAGCGTTCTATCTGAAGTGATGAATTTTGTATCTATGATAAAAATGCCTTCTGAGAGAACATAGCAAGTTCTCATCTTTTTATTAAATGATGAGATATACTTTAAAGTTTACTAACATCTCAATTAATTTTGCTTTCCTCCTCTTTCCCTCCATCCTTTTCCAGTACCTTTCATTTCCTCTTTTATTTTTTCTTTTGTAATATATTAAGTGAGCTAAAAGTAGGGCCACGCACAGAAACTTTCAGCTTACGATGTCTCTTTCTAATTTAACGATGAATGACATGGAGATGCTTAAAGGCAATGGGTGACACAAGTATCCAGAGAAGCTCTCATGAGAATCTCTTTTGACCCCTCCACCTTTGGAACTCTAAATAACCAAAAATGTCTGTCTTCCTCAACTGCAGGGCCATTTTCCCACTATTCATTATCTGGCTTCCAAATTGAGTAGCCAAAAGTCCAGCAGTCTTGCCAACAGTACTTTGAAGAAGAAGGGGAACTAAAGGTCAAAGGGAAATGAACTGTATCTGTTCTCTCCGTCTTGTCCCTCCACTGTCTCCTTCATTACCCCCAGGAAACTACTGAGTGATGAGCATGTCAGCAACAGACCACAAAAGCATGGGAAATTGCTCAATTTCCATGGAAATACTTGAGAAAAACAACACTGTTTAAAAACAAAGTAAGTCATATGTGGTGGTGCATACCTACAACCTCAGCACTCTGGAAGGCTGAGACAGGAGAACTGCAAGTTTGAGGCCAGCCTAGGCACTTTAGTGAGTTAGTAAGGCCCTATTACAAGACAAAAAGAAAAAAAGGATGTAGATATAGCTCAGTGCAAAACCTCTGAGTTCAATGCTATGTAAAATCAATAATAAATAAGCAAGCAAACGAAGTAATGACATAAAATAACAGCAAAAGGATGGTGATAATATAGCGTGATTCTGAGATGCGCTAAGTAGCAGCAGGTATGTCAGAATTTTATCACTCCACGTAAGTGTCCTCAGCGAAGAGGTCAGCAAGGTGGCTTTTCTATTTTTTTCAGAATCGGTTGCATTATTATAAGGACAGACTTCCCAAAGAGTTTTTCTTGAATCTCAGTGAATCTGAGTTTGGCTAAGTATACTTTGTCCTGTCTTGTCCTGTCTTATCTCATTCTGTCCCATCCCATTCTGCCCCATCCATCTTATCCATTTATCTACTCAGTAAATATTTGATCAACCAACACCTAAATACAAGATGTAATAACAGAGATAGTGACGAATAATAAGAGGTAATATTTATTGACTGTTTACTATGTACCAAATGCTACTCTAGTTTCCTGTTTCACTGGCAATACATATCTATGCCACTCTTAGATACGTATTCACAACAGAACTGGAGTGCCTCCACAAAAATATGGTCTCCTAAACATTAGTAGAAAAAATAGATTCTGTCTCTTGTTCTGTAACCTATTAGCTATGAGAACTTAGAAACATATTTTATATCTCCCAATACAAAACTCAGTATTTTTCACTGTTAAAGTAAGTGCAGTGCCAATTTAAAACTCTCCAAGGTGCTTTAAACATGTTTCCATTTTTTGATTTTTATACAGGGAAGAAAAAAAGCCAACAAGACTAGAGCAGTTACAGAGGTTTGGGGGTAAAGAATGAGACTTATATTAGAAGAGTTTGAAGTTGGTGTATGGGTGGAGGGAAATGATGTGCTTGAAAGATGCTGTTAGAACCTAACAGGACCATAAATTCAAGAGGCTGTGGGTACTGATGAGAAATAAGGTTATAAATGAAGGGCTTCAGAAACCAGAGTATGGCGTTTCAAGTTCATATGATAAATCAGTTGTTCTCGAAATGAGATCTTAGTCCAGAAATGTGACTTCTTTAGCACTACCTTAGAGTTTTTGAATCAGAGACTGGCTGGAACCCAGCAGTCTGCGTTTTAACCAGGCTGACCTCCAGGGCATTCAAGTGCTCACTTACCTATGGGGAACCACAGTGTGGGGTGGGGTGGAGAGAGAACCACTGCACATGAACAGGAAATTGTTTCTGAAAGATAAATCCAGTAGTAAGTGTATAAGGGGCTGAAAAAGGAATATGGGGATAGTGAGGTACAGTGTCACACTAATCCAGTCCTGGAGAAAGAGGGCAAATTTGGGAGTGCAAAAGAAAGGGCACCTTAAAAGAATTTTCCAGGAAGAAAGAATAGTATATGACAAATTAGCTTCTGGAAATGAGGAGAACAACCTAATGGGGATTCCAGAAAGTATACAAATCATGCAGTTAAGACTATAGTAGTTATAGATAAAATGGGACATTGGGAAGAAGGATCTAGTGAGAAAGGAATACATGGTACCATTTATAGGTCACTGAATATCTCAGATCCTTGGCTTTTTCACTTGTATACTAAAGGTGTTATATGTTATAATCATAAATATTAACTTATTATAGCTATGGGGGATGTGATATCATTTTCTTACTAGTTTCTTTTTCTTTTTCTTTTTTAACAAGAGAACTCATATAACTTATCAAGATCATCCCACAAATTGATGACTGAATTGCCAGTAGGGTTCAGTCAAAGGCAAATGTCACATGGTTACACTGTTTTTACCCTTACTTCCAATTATGATGTCATTTTTTTTCTGTGTAAAAGCTAGATATTTTCCTTCATTAGCACAGCATTTTCTGTAATAACAATGTCAGTAATAATAAACCCTGATCTCCACAGAGTGCTATGCCACATGCAGCCATCATAACAGTCTTATAAGGTAGGCACCATTATTTTCTTTACACATGTGAAAGGACGTAAAGTAAGGTCTAGAAACTTGCTGAACTGTCAGATGTGTATAAAGTGGATCAGGTTAGTTTAACTCCAATATTTACAGTACGTCCTTAAACATTTAACCTATTGAGCTACTTGCTTATAAGGAAAAAGAGCTCCCTTTTGGTTTAAATTTGATATTTCGGAAAAGCTCAGTTTTCTACTTGGCTTTCTAGGAAAAGCCTTTTCAACATGTAGAATAGTTGCTTTACCAACTCTACCTGTTATATAACCTGAGACAAGGCTTTTCCCATGGTTAAAAGTTAAGCATTTTTCCTGCCAAGTGCAGGAGAGAGATTTAACACAGTCCAATATGTTATTTGTAATTGTTATAAAGGACTGGAGATCTGGAAAGTGTCTTATGATATCATTTGGACAGATCCAGGTGGTCAAATGATTTAGTTATCCAAAACAGCTGGTTGCTAGTGTTCTCTTGATGATTTTTCTTCAGGCATGGAAACTCCACCACATTTACTGTTTGTGATTTCCATGGTTTCATCACAATTATAATTAGGAAGTTCTCCTGTTTTAGCTTGAGCAATCTTTTTTTCATAAGAATATTTTTGTATTCATAGGAGGCTGGTTTTAAATACTTTTAAATGAATGCATTTTTGTTCATGTTTCTGGCTTAAGCCTCACAGTCGCTGGCAGCGACTCCAGGGTCTCTTAGTGGGTGCTGGTATCATCTTGAATGGAGCTGGCAGCCTCGTCATGGAGATCATGTGTGTGTCACTCTGTCCAGTCTTGCCATCTCTATAGAGTGCTGTAAAGGTGCATGACAGGCAGACGGAGAGTTTGATAAGTTACAGAACCTTAAATCACGATCCTATGGCTTTGTCTCAGCAAGTTACTCTCCCCTAATTTTTTGCTGCTTTTTTTTTCTGCCACTTATTAAAAAGCATTAGTTTCTCAGTTCTCCTCCTTGGAAATAAGCCAGCAGATCTTCTCAGCAAACTTAGTGTTTAGGAAAACAAAGCGCAAAGTGAAATACTACCTTCCATGTTCATGTGCTTTGAGCTCCATAATATAGCTCTCTTGGATATAACAAAACACAAATGCCAGCTATTCTCTTTAAGGGAAGAGAAAAGTATAAATTAACACCTCCATCGATTAGTGTGTATATGAGTTTTGCCATGATCCTTATGCGTTGCTATAGGTCACCTGGTTTTTGCCTGTGCGCAAAAAGGAAGGGCGTGACCTTGATGGAGTCCTTGCACCTAGATTCAGGGACTGTAGAATCATATGAAACTCTGGTAACCACACATGGTCTTCCACATTTGGATACATCAGGGTCCCGGGGAGAATGACTGTATTTTTCCCCAGGGGACCCAGGAACCCTGCACACCATCAGATCGGCCGGGCTCTGTCAGGGTGCCTACGCTCAGTCTGCGTTTGACAGTGAACAAACAAGGGTGCGGCAATGATGGACCTGGCCACACCGCCTTAAAAAGGATCAGGGCCTCTTTTATTTCCTCTCTCCTTCCTTGTTGCCTTCTCTCCTTCCTTCCTTCTTCTCCCCCTCCTTTTTTATTTGAGCTACTGCTTTACTGTCCAGTATACTCTGGCTTTTAAAACCTGCTTTCTTTGTGACTTCCCTGTTACAGAACCACTAGGAAGGACTTTCTACTTTTGTTAATTCTTTTCACATTAATATCTTTCTGTTTTATCAGGAAAGTAATAGTTAAACCCTGGAATCTATTCATTGAAACACGGGGAAAGATACTAATATATAAAGCATTGAAGGAAACTGCTACAAACTAACACTAGGTGGTGTTAGTCTCAAGTAAGAAGAGGTGGTGGTGATGATGATGATGACAATGACAACATTATACAGCACTTTAGTACTTGTTGTTCATTGGTTTAGGGGAGGAAGCACGATGAGTGCCAAATTGTTTTGGCTGGAAAGGGAAGTAAGTCACAAGGCAATCAACACTGACAAGTTCTGGCTTATGTAACAAGTCACTGATGACTCAGTCATCCTCCCAGGTCCCTGGTATACCCAAGTCATGTGTCCCAGACAAATCTGATGAATTTCAAAGCAGTTGAATGTCAAGTTATGTCTATAAAAATAATATTGGCTAACGTGAATTGCATGCCACTTATGTGCCATGCACTGGGTTAAATCTACCATCATTACCTCCTGTACACCTCAGAGAAACTTCTCACAGCAGGTCTAAATGTCAACCTCATTTTGTATGTGAAGGAACTGAGGCCCAGAGGCATAGAGGGCCATCAAATATACAGTACATATAGAGTAAATATTTAAATTTTAAAATGTTGTTATTAATTCCTTCAGAATACTCCCCCTTTCTTCAAAAACACTTACCCCATCATTCTTGACACTTTCTTCATTATGGAAATCCTGTTTCATGTCTTTATGAGGGATGATCCAAAAATATGCTTGAATGCTGCTGTTAAATTTCATCTAATGGGAAGGTAGCCTTGAGAAACCGTTTCAGTGTGTCCTCATTGACCTTCTTCCTCAGCCTTATTCTGGCACCATGGGAATTCTGGGTCTTCCCCAAAGTCAAAATGACCATGAAATCTAAGTGTTTTGAGCTGATTTGGGACACTGAGGCAACCACAACAGCATAACTAACAACATGAGAGAAGACTTCCAGAACTGCTTCAGAAAGCGGCAAGAACTATGGGATAGAAGTGTTTGGAGTGAAGCAGCATATTTTGAGGAGAGGTTAATGGCAGTGTATTTTTACTGTAACAAAAAGTTTAATTTAAATGTTCATCATATTTTATGATCACATCTCATATTATATAGCTTGTATAAGGTCACTCAGTAAGTGGCTATTGAAAACCAGCTTAAATCAATTCATTCATGGCCAACTTTCTGTTACTTTTGGTCCATGGCCATGGCTGTTGCTATTAAAAATTAGTAATGGGTGATAGTTCTATCGCTATAACTTCACCGATTCATGAAAGCAGGATCATTACACCATGATGAAACACAATTTTGCCACACTTTTTGAGCAAATACGTATTTACCACCTGATATAAACTTTTTATATAACTTACTCTATAATCTCAACGAAGTCTCAGTTCTTTGTGCTCTAGTTATATCTTCTATGAAAAGCTCACTAAGTTGCAATATTATTCTGAGGTAGGATTCTGATACCCTTATAGTTGGAATCAAGCAGCAAGAAATCTCAGAATTAATGGCTGAAAATAAGATTAGGCAAGGATCAAGCCATCGTTAAGAGCACCATTTTTCACTGAAGAGCTATTGCATTCTTACAACTTTTCTATGGAATGGGTAGGCCTTTCCCCACTAGTGTCACCAGTTCAAATAAGATCATTATTATGACTAGAGAGAGGCTGTTACCTAACACATGTGTAAAAGCTTATCTTTACCATATGTTCTGCTGACTGAAAAAGAACATTCGGTGTTGATCCTGATAAGTCAGCTGAAACACCTACAGTAGCCACCTTTGGAAGGTGGGCTTTTTGAAAAGCTTGTTGACTGCCCCGAAGAAGTGAATTCTTGATTAGAATTACCTGAAGTTAACTATTACATATGAGATGTGATCAAAACATATGTTTACAGTTTTAAAAAATTATGCAGTATAAGACACATTGCCATGAGTCCCCCTCAAAGTACACCCCCTTGCTTTGTACACACTTATCCCATTGTTCTTCACACTTTCTGTAGCAACTCTGAAAGTATTCTTACATGGGTCTTTAGTTGCACTGTCGTAGTTGCCTCGATGTTCTGAATTGATTCAAAATGCTTGCTTTTCATGCTCATTTTGACTTTGGGGAAGACTCAGAAGTTCCATAGTGTCAGGTCTGGGAAATAAGGTGGAAGAAGATACACTGTAATGTTTTTATTTGACAGCAATTGCTACACTATAAATGTTTAATCAACACTGGGAGAGTAAAACATATGGTGAATGTTTAAATAAAAAAATTATAGTAAAAGACACATTGCCATTAATCCCCTCAAAATACCCTCAGTGTGAAGACAAGTACCCAATTGTTCTTGGCAATGTGTCTTTTACTGTTATTATTTTTTAATTATTATTAATAACTTAAAATTAAAACATTCAGTGTATTTTTCAGTCACTCTTTGTACACGTCCACTGTAGCAATTACAATGAGCTATTTTTTTCTTATTTTTCTTCCTTGTTTTGTATCCATCTCACTCAACTTAAATATAAACTCCATGAGATGACCTGGTCTTTTTATTTCACAGGGAATTTCAAAACATGCAACTATGTACAGCGTATGTCAGGTAATCAGTAAACATATTGTTAATTGGTTGAATAAATATATGAACAAGAGGAGAAGTTAAACAAGGCCAGTTTTTTCTATCTCCACTGTAAGCCTGTGAGATAAATTCAGTTATCTGAACAAGTGCATGTCTCACTGGGAGACTCCCTAGATCTTTTATTGCAGGTTGTCTGGGGGATCTGTGATCGACAAGAAGTTAGTTTGTGGTAGTTGAAGTGAGAGTTTGAACATTAAAATAGCAATAGTTGTTATTTAAAGAACTTTCCACCCAATATGTTGACTTGCATCTATAAGCCGAGCACTCTACAAGGTGGAGGCAGAAATACGTCAAGTTCTAGCCCAGGCTGAGCAATTTAGAGAATTTGTGAGGCCTTGTCTCAAAATAAAAAATAAAAAAGGGCCGAGGATGTAAAAGCTCTGGGTTCAATCCCCAGTACCACAAAAACAACACAACAAAATGAAAAAAGCAAACTCACTGAAGGGAGGTGTTAGAACATGGCGAGTGGTGGAATGCTGCAATAGACCAATGTGCTTTCTGTGGTCATATCTGCTACAACTGACATTGTCAGTTCCATTTTTTCAGCCATCTTTCTTTGTAATCAGTTTAAAGTGACTTATTACTCAATCACTAACCTGAGCAAAAGCCTAAAACACTACAAAGGAACCCTACTTATCTTTGGAGAGAGGATTGTTATTGCTGAAGTCATATCACAATACATTAATAATAATACCATATATTCGTTAGTATTTTTCTCCACCTTTCTATCATTTGAGGAGTAGTTCATGCTAAACATAGAGCCATTTGTCAGAATGTACCATATATTAGTTCCACAAATCAGGTAAGAAATTAAATACAGCAATACCTTTTACATTCTGATAAAGTACAAGCAATAAGTGGGTTAATTCAGAAAAAGGAAAAATACCAAGGCAGTAGACTTTTTCTCCCCCAAAATGACTCAGTACTATCTTCTCCCTGTCCTTGAGAAATGATCTAGATTTTAAATGGCTATGTTCAGAGGATCCTGGGGAACTGAGAATATCAGTTCCAGAATTGACCTGATTTTCCACTGATGTGTCCTTCTATTTTACTGTTTTTTTCCAAGATCTTTTTCTCCCCTTGTCTCTCCAGAGCCATCTACATACAATAAAATTCACTAATCTCAAATTTTAAGTGAATGGCAAAAAGGCTCTTCCAGTCTTCAACAAAAAGAATCTTTCTTGAGGTGTCCGGTAAAGTGACCTGAATCCTCTGGCCTCTCTTGTTTATCTGTCAGCCTCTGAGTGAGTTCTGTCTATGTGACTCAGATCTCTGTTGCATAGAAATTATTGCCAACTCTGTGTCTCAGATTCTGCTGACATTATATTCTCCAGCTCTGGAGGAGGCTGGTTGCTAACAAATACTGTAGAAGAATTTTCCCTGGGTATTAACTACATTTTTAGGGAGGAAGACAGGACGTATTCTCATTACCTACATGGAAACAAGATTTGTACTCTTTACTCAGGAGTCTGGAACGAATCTGCTGTTACTAATTTTAGCTCATGCCTTCCCACTGCCAGCAGGGGGCGTCTGCCACACAGATTTCAATTGGATTGAATTTAAATTGGATTGTCCCTTGCTGGGACACATCTTTTGGAAAGGTGCTATAAAAACCCAGACCTGTACATCTTAACTCTCCTCCAGTTCTTTTCTCTTGACTATCACTAACGTATGTCTGGAATCTGGAATTAAACTTGCCTGTGATTGCCAAAACTCTTACCACCAAAGGAGTGATCTATGCTTGGGAGCTACTTCTGCTTCTTTCCCATTTCTTTTAAGTCCTGGAAACTTATGTCTCATAACAAGTTCTTTACAGATTTATAGTGTTTGAAATTATTCTCTATACTTCTTATCATGCGAATATCTGTCATAAGGTGTAAAGAACTGAATGCATGCTCAGTTTGAGCCCCACTTTTCTATTTTTTTCTTCCTTTTTTCTTTCTGAGGTGTTAGGAATCACACAGGATCTCACACATGCTAGACGAGTACTCTGCTGCTGAATTACACCTCTGGCCTGTTCATTTGTCTATTTTCAATCTCTGTAAAAGACAGAAATTGAATTCACTTATTTTATGGTCCTTGCAGTCCTTTAATGGATTTACCTCTCTACCATTAGCTAAATGAGAGACATTATAGTCTTCAATGACTTGAGTTATGTCACACCCCAACATTTCAGTTACCTCACCCCAAAATGCCATTTTACCATAACCTAGCAATTCAGTTAATTTACTCACTCATCAGTTTATACAGGAAGTTTTTACTGAGTGTTTATTAAGTGCAAGGCCCTTAGCTAAATATTGTGGCTATAATTGTAGAAAAAGTATGCTCATCCTGCTCCTGGGCACTTGACACACCTATAGAAGAAATAGACAATGCTCAAATATATATCCAGAGATACAATGCAAATTTATAAGAGCCATGAAAGACAATTACAGAGGTTTGAGATATAGTAAGTACAGCTAGTAGTCCATAATGTTCCCATTGCTCTGTCTTCCCATTATCACATGTGCACATTTGAGCTCCTTGCAGTTAGAGCTATGTTTTTTAAAAAATTATAATGTTCCACTTGGTTGCTTCAGTGATTGGAAAAGTAACTACTATATAGTTTACCTGTATTGCAAATGCCTCCTTTAGTTTCCATGAGTCTGAAAGGCAGGAAACATCCTTGCAGCCCTTAAAAGATCTAGGATAGGACTTTCTCTATAATGGATTCCCAATGAATTATGCTTCATGTATGGTAACTGTATTTCTAGAAAGTTAATTTGTTTCTGTTTTTCTGAATGCTTGTGCTTTCCCACACATATACATTTGAAGGCAATAACTTTAACTTTATTTGTCCATTAGCGGGAAGGACAAAGGTAGTCCATGACCTTTGGAAATTGCTTTCCCAGCTACCCTGTGGCCACATGAGGAACAGCCCCAGCATTATTCAGACCTTTTCCAGCACACAATCAGTGGTGTGAGTCATCTCCAGAAAGAATTATGTTGATCTGAGGCATTAATTAAACTCTCACCCAGGCACTTCCAGTTGATTTTATTTCAAAACAAGTTTTTCTTTGTAAAACAAAAGGATAACAAAAGTAGAGGGCAAGGGAGATGAGAGGTAATAAAAATTGTTTCTTGTTAACAAGTGTTAATGTAATGTAGCCAGGAAAAAGGCCTTGTGAGCAGTCACATGGAGCCAGAGACTGAGTCTAAAATCATAAATAAATCTGAAGGCTTTGTTCTCCAGATAGGGCTATTTCTGACACTAAACTAATGTCAGATGCATGCAAGTTTATCTTTAAAAGGAAAAATAGTTCAGTAAGTTTGAGCTTTATTTTGCTTTTCCATTTGATTTATGTGTGGGGGACTCTAAAGGGAAGAAAGGAGAAAAGGGAGATGAAATAGTATTCCAGGAATTTTTCAGGGGAAAACAAATGTACTAAGTCTGTTTTTTTTCTCTTATGAAAAGAGTAAAATGTTGCCAGTGGTTTGAGTTTCATTCATCAACTCTTTAGTCTTTATTACTGTTTCATAATCATAAATGCAATAATATTATTCATTCTCTGCACACTCTCAAGTTTCTAATTAAATTGATTGAAATTCCCAGTTTATATCCTCTTTTAACTTTTCGACACTCTATTCTTGAAATAGCGGAATTGAAGCCAGCGAGAAACGGGCTTGCCAAAGCACTGCTTTTCTATTATCCTTTTCATTTCTAGGACCGGTATGGAAGGGTGGCCTGGTTTTCAGGTATGTGTGTTTGCTTTGAGAAAATAAAAGATAATTTTCTGTAGGTGATCTTTAGATCATCCCACCTCCAAAAAAAGTTTATTTTCAAATGATACAGATAAAGTAGTCTTTCAGTTTTGATTCATCATGGTTTTAAAAGATTTTTGTAGGATGCCTTGAGAATTTAAGCACCACTTAGAGACTTTTTTATGGGAAAATGGATTCAGAAATAGCACACAGAAATAAGGTTCGTGAGACAGGATGCCTCTTCTTTATATAATAGAGATAGTCTTTGAATATGCCTTTCAGTAGTTTTGCCTCTGTCTTGCACTCATACCAAATGTACTGCAGGCTGAGTGTTTCACAGAGCACCTCCCCATCTCTTCATCAGAAAGAGGAATCCAAATAAGCTGCCCTCCGCCTGCCTATCACACCTCAACGTCACATTGCACTGGTGCTTTTGCGTCTCCTAAAATGATATGCACATACCCTTCCCTCTGTCTGTCTCCTTCTTGCCCACCTGAATGACCACTGCTTAATTCTCTAGCTCCAGCTTTGCCTCCTCTAAATTTCCTCACTTGCCTCATTGAGCACTGCTGCTCCTCTTATGATACTCACTGCTTGCTAGGCACTCTGTTTTTAGGCAGTTATGTGGGTTTGTTCCCAAGGCTAAGACCACAAGAGGCTATCTGCACCTGGAAAGCAAAAACCAAACCCCCCGAGTGTTTGTGTGCCTACTGCATACTGCCTGACACAGTAAGCTTGATCAATAAGGAAATCAGTAAGTAAAGAAAGAAATAATAATTGTTTTTAAAAACACCTAGCCTTTGTTCTAATTCCACTTAATTTAACTACTACTTTTTAAAATTTTTTTTCTTTTATCAGTATGTGTTTTTCAATAATAACAATTACACTTCTCATGAAAATTTGGTACATAACACATCTCAATTCTTTTTTCATTCCTTCCCATTCTCTTCCCTCACAACCCGTCCATCTCTTGGTTTCCTTCTCATTTGCAAAAGATCCATCTCCCTTTTATCCATCTTTTATTTTGCTCTTTATTTATATGTTGGATTTCTCATATAAGAACAACCATACAACAGCTAAGCTTGTGAGTCTAATTTATTTCCCTTAATATTATGTTCCCCAAGTGCACCCATTTTCCTACAAATGACTCAATTTATGACA